>MU184780.1:0-28687 GCA_016904865.1 Pissodes strobi
TTTAAGTACTTTTTGCCTTTAAAAGGTGTGGCAAAAAAAGTTTGCAAGAAGTTTTTTTTTGCATACACTATCAATTTCGGAAAAAGTGGTCATTACGTCAAACAAAAAAGTGAGAGAAACAGGTGTTCTGGAAAAAGATAATAGAGGAGGCCGATCCAGTTGTCAGAAATTGCGAGACGCAAAAATATAAAAGATATAAAACTTCATATTGAGAGGTTCCCTAGAGAAGAATCCCATTATTGTAGAAAATCTTCTAAACGAGAATAGCTCCACGGAGATTTGTCATTATCTATAATGTACGATAGGTATGTACAAGAACGAGATAGAAGGACGAGAAGTTGCTAGTTATAGCACCTACTATAAGATTTTTAAATCATTTAATTTGTCATGTAATCGACCCAAAAAACCAGTGGACAAGCTTACATTACAGAGAGTCCGAAGATAGTGAAAAAGAAAAGCTGCAAGAACGATTTACTACTCACATAAAAGAAAAAGAAAAAATTAGAGATATAAAAGATAAATGCAAAAATGACTCACGAAATAATCCAAAAGTAATAAGTGCTGTTTTCGACTTGCAGCAAGTAATATATTTACCCATATCTAATAATTCCAAGGTATTCTATAAGAATAGTCTAAGTAACTACAACTTTACAATTTACAATTTGGGCACAAAAGGCTGTAACTGTTTTGTCTGGCATGAAGCTGAAAGTAAGAGAGGTTCCTCGGAAATATTCACGGCACTGTATTTATTTTTACTAGAAAATGACAAAAGTGGCATTCAGACTGTGAATCTTTTTTGTGATGCCTGTGCAGGTTAGGCGAAAAATACCATTATGGTTTCAATGCTACTGTACTTTATTGCAAAAAGCACTTATATAGACAAGATATTCTTAAGATTTTTCGTACCATATCATGGGCAGAATGAAGGGGATTCTGCCCACAGTGCGATATCTTTTGCCTTAAAAAAATGTGGAGAAATTTTCACGGCGTCTCAACTCATACCCACAATTCGCCTCGCAAGAAGGAAACACCCTTACAATGTGAACCAGCTTAACTATTTTTACATTAAAGATTTTAAGAAATTATCACAGGAGATTAGATTATTAAACATAAGGACTGATGACCAAAAAGAAAAAGTTAATTGGACAAAAATAAAAGAAGTGAAAATATCAAAACAAAATTTACAAAAAGTTTACTTTAAAAGTTGCCATAATACCAACACATACAGGTCTTTAACTTTAAAAAGAAATATCTGTTTGCCAAATATCGCCTTAACATCTCTCAATACTAGTCCAAATAAAATATAGGGACTTAAATTCATTTTGTACATCAGACATGCCGGTTATAAGAAATTTAGAATACAAAATATTTTTTCAAAATTTGCCTTATCAAAACCAATAATTATTGATTTTATTATTCATATTATTATATTCAATTATATTTTCTTCTGTTATAATGTTGATTAAACATTTTTTATTGTTGTTAATTACTAATAAATGTTGAAATAAATGTATTTAAATTTCTAAATATAATGCTTCTTTTCTGCCTGTGAGTCGTAATTAATAATATGCTGATTTATTTTTTGGCTAATGGTCGTAACTCCAATAAACTTGTAAAAAAACGTCTTTAACATCAAACCACACAAACTGCAATATATAGCTCTCAGATGGATCAAAATACAACAGAAAATTAAAGGGAACAAACCAACCTACTTAAATATTAATCAGTAATAAAGTGTTTCATTCTACGAAAAATCTTTGTGTGGGTCTCCTGGATATTATTGTAAATTTGAGATACGACCAATAGCCAAAACAACGACGATATATATATATATATATGGCCTGATAAATATTATTAGTATGAATCAACTACCGTAAATATGTGACGTAGTTGATGCCCCCAATACTTTTAGCGTATGGGCCAAGGTGATCAATATGCTATGTGTGTAAAGGCTGATCTTGTTTATCAATCGGGAAAAGAATAGTTATTTATGCAACAAGTGTGTAAAGTGACCTTTTTTTATGAATGGGAAAATTGACAATTTTCGTGAATAAAAAAGGGTACTTTACACATGAGTAGCATACAAATTTTTTTCTACTAGCGAAAAATATATGAAAAAACAAAAATAATATCAAATTACTTTACGCACTAGTGCGTAAAATAAATTATTTTACGCACTGCACATTAAAAAGGCCTATTTTACGAATCTTATAGAATCCGTAAAGTGAGTATTTTACGCACGGTAATAGAAACAACCGTTTTTATACCATATTGGCCACGCTTATATGCACAGTCTAAACACGCATTAACATATTTTTTATAAACAAATTTTGTCAAACCTTGGAACCAAAATTTGCTTTTAATTAGTGACTCACATTTTTATTGCCTAAATCAATATCGCCACGATATTTTCTTAGAATATTAAATCTGGCAGATATGGGAATAACAAGTTTTTCTTTTTGATCTGCAGTTTTCCTATAAAGTCTGTGATCTTTTATGAGGTAGGTATTTTTAATTTGTTTGTCACAATAATAGATTTTAATTTAATACAACTGTGAAAGAAATCCTGCTAAATAAATACGCAACCTTTTTTATTGACTCAACTACGGCTAATATTTCGAGTTCATATGCCAAAAGTGCTTTTACTTCCGTTGGCAGGGACAGCAAAATACTTCTACTGCCGCTTTATTATCAGTATAAAGTGGAACATTTACTTCGTCTATCGGGTGATAGAAAGTTGTGTAAGATGTTTTTCTGATGTTTGAAGAAAACATATTCTTTTACTGAAAAATATTTTTGTCAGTCTATAGGCCTAGCTTGTACATTTGGCCGTGTATGAAAAACAATCGTTATATACAATTTAAGCTAACCTTACCAAAAAAAAAGCTTACTTTCAGTTCTCAGTTGTAATTATATAAATTTCTTATGCCAGAAGAACTGGCGAGCAGGAAAAATAAATACTTTCTTGAAGTTGTAGTCTTAGGCTTTGATGACGAAGAATCTCCCCAAGAAACTTTCCAAATTAGTGTTTTGAAATATTTATATCATTCGATATATAATTTTAGGAGGAATTAAGTATGTGTCATACAGATTTACCCCCACTACTCCTTTCTCAAAACATTGTCTCACTTACGCCATTAGAAAAATTAACTTATTTTATGAACGGAGCTAAAATTCTCACTAACCTCTCGAATTAAAGTTCTAGATTTGTAAATCAGTTCAAAAAGGGAATTTGCAAATTTAATATCGTCTTTAAAATCAGTTTTTAACCAGATAAAAATTCGATATTACGCAATTTCTTGTCACGCTAAACTAGCCTACATAATGCGAGTAGTATTATTATTAAAAAAAATACACTCGCGCTTCTATCTTCTTCTAAACTGCATATTTAAATATCTGAGCATACTCTGTTTCTGCCAATCATTATTGTCAAAATTCATTGGTTTAAAATTGTTTTATAATAAATGACCTACAGTCGGGCCAGAGATCAATACACACATCTCAGAAACATATCAGGAAGAAAATTACATGCTTCCCTTGACATCTTTATTGTTATTCAGCTAATGGTATCCTGTAAATAGATTTTTATCTTACAATTTTCTATCAACACAGCTGACAATGATTTAATTAAATTAGTTGTCTTAAGAACACAAAATAGAATTCCACTTATTTGTCTATCAATCTATCAACCTGGCTGTTTTGGAGATTTATCTCTAGAAATGTCTCAGCTCGTGAAATTATAGCGTTTTACTACAGGGTACGCGTTATAAAATATGCTTAGAATTTTCCGTGAAATTCTCCGACTATTATTTAAAAATTTAACACGAATTTTGTGTAAGGTTGTACAAGACTCTATGGACGCACTGTAATTGTCTTCTCTAGTATTATTCTCAAATCACATAATATTATAAATAATTTCTACTTAATACTAATCGAAAGCCTGATTCGAATATATACTTAGAACGTTCTTATTTCCATGCACATTAATTTCAATGTTTGTATATTTTCCGGTAAAACACGTGGTCAACCGACTCGAAAAACTGTGAACAAAGCGTCGGTTTGGCGTCGCGATGAGCTCTAGTGCTAGACTGAAAACTGAAACGACAACCTTGCGCAAATGTATTTCCGCATTTGGCCGCCCTTATTTTCCACCTGAAGGGGGAATTCCACTAAAATTGGTTTGGATCGGAACTTTTAAAAGAATCTGGCAATTAGTGATCATCGCTAAAAATAGAGGCGTTAATTAGAGTAGCTTAAATTTGAAATCGGATATTCGGATATTTAATAAAGTAATTTAATAGCATCATCGTTCACTTAAACGAATGATTACCTTAAGAAATTATGTGAGTATGTGATAGGTAATTTTTGCTATTTATGTAGTTTCAACTTACTGAAATTCGCCCCTAAAATATTTCATATAAATATATAATATATATTTTTGTGAAGTTTATAGAAAGCGAAGAGTGCCTCCCTAGTACCAAGAGGGCATCTAAGACTAAACCGATTTCATCCAGATCTTCATCACATATACTCCTATACTGAAACACGCTTAGGTTGTAGCTCATAAGATATAATCAATCGATATTCGCTGCATCTTCATTGTCTAGTGCCTAATATCACTCCTTGGACGCCTTGCAAGGATATGGCGATGGTACTAAAAGACAGCAACAATTGTATGGAAAATTCTGTATAAATTTGATTTCTACAATCTAAGTATTTTTTTTATAAACAAATAAAAACTGTGTCCATTCCAGCCAAAATGGCAATTTTTATTATTTTAGCCCTAATATCACCCCTTGGGCGCCTTGGAAGGATATGATGATGGTACTAAAAGACAGTAATAAGTGTAGGGAATACTCTGTATAAATTTAGTTTCTACGCAATGAGTAGCTTTTTATAAACAAATAAAAACGTTGTCCATTCCAGCCAAAATAGCAATTTTTATCCTTTTTAACCCTAATATCACCCCTTGGACGCCTTGCAAGGATATGATGATGGTACTAAAAGACAGTAGCAGGTATAGGGAATACTCTGTATAAATTAAATTTCTACCTTATGAGTAATCTTCTTATAAACAAATAAAAACTGTGTCCATTATTATTATTATTTTAGCCCTAATATCACCTCTTGGACACCTTGCAAGGACATGGTGATGATACTAAAAGACGGTAACAAGTGTAGTATACACTCTGTATAGGTTTAGTTTCTACACTATGAGTAGTTTTTTTTATAGACAAATAAAAAATTTGTCCATTCCAGCCAAAATAGCAATGTTGGTAGATGGCGCTGTCAACCGAGTAAACGTGCTAACTGTTTGCTCCTCAAACTTTTAATAATCATTAAGTCTGCTGTAATTTATAAAAGCAAAAAGCACTAGGAAGTTGTGCAGTTTTGTCTAAAGTTGTGTCATAAGTGTTATTATAGCCGAAATATGCAGCAAAAGCCTTACTTTGAAGGATATTAGTGCGCGAGTGGATTCACTGGCCAATAATCTTAATGGCGGATTGGATTTACTGAGAGAGGAATTTGCTAAGTTGAAGTCGGCGCATACACCTAACTCCGAAATTGAGGATCCCTTGGGAGCCGATTTTGTAACCCGCCTAAATACATTCCAGGAATATGTGAATAGTTCTTTGGGAAGTCTTTCTAAGGAATTAACCAGCATAAAAATGATGTCACTTCTCTGCAGCATAAAGTTGAATACCTGGAGAATAAACAAAACTCGACTTCTTTATTGTTGCATGGATTACCTCATGCTGCTACAAATAATATTTGCTCAACTGTCTTAGCATTTTTCAGGGATATGTTGAATTTACCATTATCAAAGACGGAAATAGCTTATTGTTATCGCCTAAAGAAAAACATGCATTCCTCTGTACGTTTGAACCTAGGTGTAAACACTCGGCCGGAGCCCATAGTAGTCGAATTCGTGTCGCGAATCTCTCGAGACACGGTATTTTTTAACAAGAAACTCCTTAAATGTACAAAATTCCTTATTACCGAAGTGTTAACCGCTGAGAAACTTTCCTTACTCAAAAAAGCAAGACTTACTTTCAAGCAGTCTTCCTGGGCTCTGAACGGTCGTGTTTACATTCAAACTGCTGATGGACGGAGAGCTATAAATTGTGAAACTGATTTAGTTAAGTTTTCTGGTTCTAGTGAAGTGTTAGAAGCTGAATAGGATATTTTTTAACCACTTATTATGACGTTAGTGCTAACCAATGTTATGAATTGTGACTGAGTCACTCCTATATTATAATTATATCACTCCTACCTATTTTGTATGTGGGTGTGAACAGGACTGGATTCCGCTGTTTTTATTTTTGTTTACAAGATTTATTTTTCTTATACCTTTGGGTTTTCATTGCTGTTTATTTCTTTTTGTTTTTGAAAGTAAAAGTTAATGCATGTATATAATTGCATTTTCTTTTTTTTTAATTTACTTAAATGCAGACGATATTAATAATAAATATATTCTTTAGAGGGGTAGTACGGTAAAAAAGCAAATTATCTTTTTTTTTAGTATATTTTGAACTTTATTAATTATTAGGTTACTTTTTTCTCTGTTTCCCTTTGTCCCATTAACTTTATTCCTTTTCTATGTTTGCATGTGCACATATTAACTCTAGGTCCTTATTTAATAGTCTTAATAATTTAAAAAACCACGGATCTCAGTTTAACTACGACGTATTAGGTATTTCTGAGACTTGGCTTAACTCTGAAATTAGTAGCTCACAATTGAATTTTTGATAATTATGTTCTTGTAAGGCAGGATCGTCCATCCAGAGGGGGTGGTATTTTGGTATGCATTAAGAAGAGCGTTTGCTTTGAAGTCATTCTAAAATAATGTAAAGATTTTATTGAACACGTATGGATTAAGATAACACATGATAATAAAAATATTCTTGTTGGCAACCTGTATCGCCCACCCTCGATGGATATACAAATATTTATTACATACCTGGAAAGCCTTCTCATAGACTTTTATATTGTATTTGATACTATTATATTACTTGGCGATTTCAATATTAATATGATCGATCCTGGCAGTAAGTTTTCAACCTTAATTAATGATTTTTTGTCACCTTTTAATTTAAAACAAATCATAAATACTCCGACTTGAATTACGAATAATAGTGCTACTCTTATTGATCTTATATTTTGTAACTCAGATATTATCAAAGATTCAGGAATTCATGACATTCAAATATCAGATCATATGCTAGTTTTTTGTAACTTAGATTTAAAGCCTTCTGACGATCCTGTTTTTTCGTTTCATTATCGGAAATTGAGTAACATTGACATGGACCTTTTTATGCGTGATGTTGATTTGATACCATGGGACTTTATGTATAGTTTAAATAATATTGATAGTAAGGTGGACTTTTTAACTTCTCAGATATTAGGTCTTTTTGATATGCATTCACCCCTAAAAAAAAGGAAACTATATCAACCTTGGATTACTCATACTATACGCTTAATGCAAAAATTTCGAGACAATGCCTTAAACAAATATAGACAAACCAAGAACCAGGCTGACTGGAATTATTATAAGCAATTACGTAATCTAACTACATCAGCAATCCGAGCTGAAAAGAGGGCCTATTTAAATAACAAATTTAAAAATTGCACACAGAAACAAAAATGGCAAGAACTAAAAAAAATTAATGTTTATAATAAGAATAAATTAACTATTCCGGAACAGCTAAGAAATGTTAATCAATTAAATCAGTATTTCACAGATATCACTAAAAATTGTCTTAACCCTGATCCTGACTTGATTTATTTTTATAATAATAATCGGCTGACTCAATGTACATTTGATATGACCCTGGTAACTGAGGAAACTATATATAGTATACTGTCAAACATAAAAAGTAAAGCTTTTGGCAATGATAAATTGAATATAATTTTAATATTACTTACATGTCCTATAATACTGAAACCGCTTACACATATTATAAACCTTTGTATTGAACAGTCATACTTCCCACTTAGCTGGAAACAAGCTAATGTTGTACCTCTTCCAAAAGTTGACAATCCTAATGCTTTTAGTCAATTACGCTCAATATCTATTCTACCAATTCTGTCTAAAGTTCTCGAGAAAATTATTGAAACACAAATTTTTGGTTACTTAAATTTAAATGGATTACTTCCTATTAAACAGTCTGGATTTAGAAAAGACCACAGCTGTGCTACTGCCTTGGCTTGTGTTACAGACATTTTGGGGGATCTGGATGGTAGCTTAATAAATGTCTTAGTTTTGTTAGACTTTACAAAAGCATTCGATATGGTGAATCATAGTATTTTGATATCTATTCTACACTATTTTGGTTTTAGCATACAGGCAATAAAATTAATTTCATCATTTTTGAGTAATAGATCTCAGCGAGTTATTCTGGACAGTGCCATATCCAGCCCTCTTGATGTGACTGCTGGTGTTCCACAGGGGAGAGTACTTGGGCCATTACTTTATACTATTTACACTTCTCAGTTTTATAAAAAGTTAAAGTTCTGTAATCATCATATGTATGCCGACGATACCCAAATATACTTATCATTTAGACCTTCTGAAATTTTGCAAGCAAATGCACAATTAAATTTAGATTTGGATAGTTTGTTTCAAGTGGCCACCAAGCATTTATTAAAAATTAATCCTGGAAAATCAGTTGCTTTAGTATTTTGCAGTGAAAACATTAGAAATACCGTAAATCAAACTCTTCACATCGAACTTAATTCTAACCCTATTTTAATAAAAGACTCTGCTAAAAATTTAGGTTTGATTTGTGATAATAAATTGCGATTCAAAGATCACGTAAGATCCAAAATCAAAGTTGGCTATATGGCACTAAAAATGTTGTATCCACATAGACAATATCTTAATCATAATACTAAAAAAATGCTATGTGATAGTTTAGTACTGTCACCAATGAACTTTTGCGATAATATATATGGTTTTGGTCTAGACTCATCGGATATCCAGAGAATTCAGAAATTACAGAATTCATGCTTGCGATTAATATTTGGCATCCGATGGAGAGAACATATATCGCATAAGCTCAAAGAAGTTAATTGGCTAAACATGCATAAACGAAGAACTTTACACTCTTTGTGCTTCTTTTATAAACTCTTAAAATATAAAACTCCGCCTTATTTAGTTAATAAAATCGTATATCGAACGGATGTACATAATATTAACATACGTAGAAAACATACAATAACTGCTCCTTCTCATAAAAAAGAATTATTTAAACGATCATTTTCATACAATGTTGCATATTACATTAATAAGTTCCAAGTTTCATATTTTTCTTCTACAGTAAATACATTTAAAAAACGAATCAAAGACATATTATTTCGGAGTCAGTAAATAATAACATTTATTATTGTTATTTAGGTTGTGTGGGTCTTCTTTTAAAATCATGGTGTATGTGCATATGTATAACACTCTAATTTTTTTTTCCCCTGTTATTTTTTATCCTATATTTCCTGTATATCCCTTCCTTTCCTACATTACTATGTTTTTTCCTGTCTTTCTTTCTCTCTAAATGTCTCAAATTGAAACTAGAATGTATTTTTTTAGTTTATTTTGTTATTTATGCCGCTACTTTGTATTTTTCTAAGTTTTTAATTGTCTTTTGCCGATTGGTATAGGCTTCAACAGCACCTTTGGATCCGCCATTACATAAGCGGATATAGGGAAAGCTGATAATCAGGCCTTTTGGCTCATCTGTACTGTTCTGTTTTTTAAATACTTTTCATGATCAATGTTATATTTTTGATGAGTTAATAAACGTTTATTTATTTATTATTTATTTATTTGTTTTTAACCCTAATATCAAAATGTGCGTGGCCTTAGAACCAAAACCGAGGAATTTTACAACAGTTTACTGTCTGAGGACTACAACATAATTGCATTGACGGAGACGTGGTTATGCGAGGGTGTATACTCATCTGAGTTGTTTGATGAGAGAGAGGTATGTAGTGGTGAGGAGAGATAGAAATACAGAAATTGCTACAAGAGGAGGTGGGGTGCTACTTGCCTTTGATAAAAAAATTTCTTATGAAGTTTTAAGCACTGAAGAATGTGATGTAGAATGTTTGTTTGTAAAGTTAAAGTTTAAATATGTAAAAGTCCATATTTCTGTTGTATATTTTTAGCCAAACTCAAGTATAGAAAAGTATAATACATATTTCAGTCAGTTTGAATGTCTTTTGACCGATGATTGTACAAAAGTTTTAGTTTTAGGCGATTTTAACCTCCCTTTTTATAACACCTGTGAAAATGAAAAAAGTAATGTACTATTAGAGTTCCTTAACCTAAATGATTTGGAGCAACAAAATAATGTTTTGAATTTCAGATATGCATGTCTGGACCTCGTTATATCAAACTTAAAGTTGTCTCAAGTTCGGAGGCCATTAGACCAGCTTGTTGCGGAAGACCGCTATCATCCAGCACTGCTGTTTACTGTACCTTTAAGGGATAAGCATATCTCATCTATATCTAAGAAGTGTGTGTATAACTTTGCAGGGGGTGATTTTGATCTTTTGTACGGTCTTGCTAATGGTTGTTATTGGTCAGAATTATATGCCAAAACAAAGGTAAATGATAGTTTAGAGTGTTTTTATAGCCTAATGTACGCGTTCTTTGATAGGGCTATCCCTAAGTATCCACCAAAAAATAGTGTGAATAAACCAAGGTATCCCACATGGTATTCTGCAGATTTGATTCGTAAAATAAAACAAAAAAATAGACTCCACAAAGAAATCTCTAAGCAGGGGGCTAACCCGTCATTGCTCATTCGCTTTAATGGTCTACGTAAATGTATTAAGCTACAAACTCAGACTGAGCACAAACTTTACAAGCAGGATCTCGAAAAAAATTTAAATCTTGATCCTAGCTCATTTTGGCACTTTTTGCGTGCAAAGTCAAAGAGAAGTGGTATACCAGGTGAAATGAGGGTTGAGGGTGGAGCTTATGCAAAACCGGATTATATAGCAAATGCCTTTGCGGGTTATTTCCGGTCGGTGTTCCAACCCTCCGATAAAAATGCATGCAGAAATACATTTGATGGTAGCACTTTTAATATTTCTCCAATATTGTAATCTACTAAAATGCATAAGCTACTAAACAAATATCACCCTGTCGCAAGTTTGAACTTGAACTTGAAGATTGTTATATAAACATTAAAGGCAAACTATAAACAACGCGAGCAATCAACGGGAGCGACTTTGAACCTTATGCATGCAATGATCATCACTTTGTTTTATATAAATACGCTACCGAACCCTCAGTTCGGCAGACATTGATCTCACCTCCAGCTCCCAAGGTTAGTCACTTGACGACTGCCTTCTGGGTTCTAGCCGCTCCTAGAGTTAGTCATACGACTGCTTTAGGTTCAATTCCTTTCCTACCCAACCTGGTACCGGTTAGTTACTTGACGACTGCTAGGACCAGGGGTTGCACAACCTCCATAGTAAAGTCTTGACAAGAAGTTTGTCAGAGTGTTGAGAAAGACAAGTGTCTAAATAGTCAGTTAAAAAGTTTAATGAAAGCGCTTAGTGCTCTTAAATAAAACCCAGCTCTTAAGAAAAACTATAAATTATAAGACAGTAAACAAAGACCTATGAACAGTACCTCAAATCGAGAAAACATGCGCACCGTAGTAATCGGGTATAATAGAATCTCATTTTCTCTGACCAATAATTGTTGTTAAAGTTTTATCGTTAATACATTGTTATTGTTATAAACTAAACGTGCTTACTTTATCATCTCTTCTTACCCCACGTGATGCGATCCCGGTCTACCTCAGTTACCCCCCGGTACGCTAAACAAGGCGTGTCCTCACGAGTAGAACATTCAGTGGTAGATTAAAGGAAGCATTGAGACCCCGTCATTGTACTAATCGCGACGAGGCTCTTCTCTGAGAAGTTATTCTTTAAATAAACGCGCCACCCCCTTAAGATACTCGTGACAATATCAGAAAATGTTATCCTTAAAGCTGTAAAAAAATTAAACCCAAACAAATCAACAGGCCCTGACGGCATTCCGGCCTATATTTATAAGGGTCTAGCAGAATTTATAGCTCCAGCGCTGAAACACATCTTTAATTTAGCAATAAAAAATAATGAATTTCCTGAAATCTTAAAAAAAACAGAAATAGCCCCAGTCTTTAAAAATGATAGCAGGAATGAAATAAAAAATTACAGACCCATTAGTTTGATAAATATTTTAGCAAAAATATTTGAATCTATACTTTTTGATGATCTTTCAGAATTTATAACACCTAAAATTAGTCCAATTTGACATTGTTCTCAGAATATGCTGCGGAAGCTCTTGCAGGCAAAAATCAGTTGGATGTTGTTTACACTGACTGCGAGAAGGCATTTGATAGGGTTGACCATGAATTGCTGCCTGATAGACCGGTGGACTTGGGAATATCAGAAAGTGCCTATACATTTTTGAGGTCTTATCTTGCGGGTAGGGTCCAGTGGGTCAGGATGAGCTCAGGTAGCTCGGAGACTTTTGTGGCCACTTCTGGTGTTCCCCAGGGAAGTAATCTGGGTCCTTTGCTGTTTCTTTGCTTTATCAACCCTCTACCAAGATGCCTCACTTGTGCTCTTGGACTTCTGTTTGCAGATGATTTTAAGCTTTACAGGATTATTAAGACTCAAGAAGACTGTGAACTGCTACAAAATAATATAAATAAATGTGTCACATGGTTCCAGAATAACAAAATGTCTCTTAATGTGGAAAAGTGTTCAGTTCTCACCTTTACTAGAAAAGTCAACCCTATTCTAAGCAACTATCAAATTGGCGAGTCCATCCTGATCCGTGTTTCTGAAGCCACTGATTTGGGAGATTTATTCCAATCAAATATGAAATTTAACAGTCATTACATCAACACTATCAGGAAGGCATTCAAGGCATTGGGCTTCCTTATAAGAAACAGTAAGGGTTTTAAGATCGCAACTATGGTAAGACTGTATAATGCATTGGTTAGACCGCATCTTGAATATGCCTCTCAAGTATGGATGCTTTTACAGTTAGTACACATTGACCAGATAGAAAAAGTGCAAAAGCGGTTTCTCCGTTATCTATATGTGGTTCAATATAATGCTTGTCTCTACAGGATATCATACAGGGGTATGCTGGATGCTTTCAAATTTCAAACTCTCTTGCAAAGACGAGAAAAAGAAGCTGTGCTATTTCTATTCAATATGCTAAATAACTTTAAGTATAGTAATTCTAATTTCATAAATTACGTTAGATTGAATGTGCCAAAGATTAATCTTTGATTGCCAACCGATCAAAAATTCTTTTTTGTTGATCCTAATAATTTGTTATCCCCTTTTAACCGGATGATGTCTGTAGCAAATGTAGCAATTTTATTGGATTTTAATAAGTTTATTTTAGTTTTGTTGTGTATTTTTTATTTTTGTCTTGTTATTTTCTTAATTTTATGGAGTTTTAAGTTAGTGCTCTGTTATGCTTTACATGTAATTACTTTGAAAGGTGTTTGTAAAGTTTTGCCAATAAATAAATAAATATCACCCCTTGGACGCTTTGCAAGGATATGGTAATAGTACTAAAAGACAGTAATAAGTGTAGGGAATGCTCTGTATAAATTTAGATTCTACGCAATGAACAGTTTTTTATAAACAAATAAAAATGTTATCCATTCCAGCCAAAATAGCAATTTTCATCTTTTAACCCTAATATCACTCCTTGGACGCCTTGCAAGGATAAGATGATGGTACTAAAAGACAGTAGCAGGTGCAGGGAACACTCTGTACTCTGTATAAATTTAGATTCTACGCAATGAACAGTTTTTTATACCATGTTGGGGTTTGGAACCTTCGGCAACATGCACTAAAACTGAGCTTTATCCACAATACCGACACAGATCTTTTGCACTCGACGCGCGTTTCGCTAACCATGTTAGCATCATCATCATCAGTTTTTTATAAACAAATAAAAACGTTATCCATTCCAGCCAAAATAGCAATTTTTATCCTTTTAACCCTAATATCACCCCTTGGACGCCTTGGAAGGATATGATGATGGTACTAAAAGACAAGTAACAAGTGTAGGAAACATTCTGTATAAATTTAGTTTCTACACTATAAGTAGGTTTTTATTAGTGCTGGCAACCGAAGACGGTTTTTCGGATAGTCGGTTAACCGGTTTCGGATTATCCGCGGTTTTTCAAAAAACCGAAACCGGTTAACCGATTACCCGATTTCTCGTTTAACCGATTAATCGATTAACCGAATAACCGGTTTCTCGGTTAACCGATTATTCGGTTATCTAGTTACATGGCACTGGGCCACCGGGTTCTCAAGTAATGGTAAAAAAGAAGGAGAGTAAAGTAAAAACTGGGTATTTGGAATCGTAACATACCACATACCTACTGGACGGTGATTATATTTGGAAATGCTTTTAGAGGGCGATTGAAAAATAATATCTACCTTTAATAGAATACCTTTATATTTATTTAAGTTTTAAAAAATTGTAATATTTTTTCTGCACAGAATTTATATCGATTGTATTTGTAATAAACAATATTTTTAATTTAATTATTACCTTGGGGTTTATTTCAATAACGACCAAAAACTGGAATACATTTGGTTCACTAGAATTTAATGATTGTGCCCTAATCGGCAGGGAAACTGAACTAATGGAAATATGCTTAAGAACAAATTATATGTTATGATTAGCCTATGATGACTGTGTATTAACCGATTAACCGGTTATCCGATTAACCGGCTATCCGATTAACCGGTTATCCGGATACCCGGTTTTCACTATTATTCGAATACCCGGTTTTATCCGAAACCGGTTTTTAAGAAAACCGAATAACCGGTTTCAACTTTTCACGGTTTTTGCCAGCACTAGTTTTTATAAAGAAATAAAAACATTGTCCATTTCAATTAGATTTCGTATACCGACGCCACTGTCCATTCGGCAATCTTCGGAAAATCTAGTGCCAACTTTTTACTGCCATGTTCACATCAGTCTGAAGGTTAACCTTACCACAGCACTCAGAGGACATTTTACCTCAACCTAGTACTCGGTGCAGGGCAATATTCTTTACCAATCTATGATGTATGCCACCATCAAGGTTCACGCTAAGTTAGTTCCATACACACAATTGATTGCTCACCGTGCAGGGCAGAAAGTTAGGATGCGAGCAAGCCACAAATGCTAGAAGAAACAGGCAAAACTTAATAAAATATTAACTCCATTGACTGTAACTATTCATTTAAAATAAAAGGTACAGAATTTACCAAAAAGTGTAATTAAAATTATTAACCAACCAATAACCATTAAGAATTTAAGGGAGCACTGAATTTTTAATATCAAAATTCAAATGGTACAACTCACCTGGGAAGGAGGGAAATTTCCTATATTAATTTAACCGACGCGACGATATTAAGTAATAATTATTAACAAATAATTGTGATTAAAAAATTTGTGTGGTATGATGGCTGAAGTTGTATCAAAGCTTTCAGACTTATCTATTCAAAACAATATTATAAATATTCATCATTGACAAAAATCTATCCTGTTTAAAACTAGAAATATGTGAAAAGGCAAACAATAGAAAGATAAACTAAATTTATAGGAAATCTATCCAACATAAATCAGTGCCTTAAGCTATAAGACAGTGATTAAAAAAAGAAATTAATTCACTTAAATGAGAAAGGCAATGATAGATAGATAGATAGATATTTATTTGATTCCGCGCACTACAAAGTTACAGTAGAAAGGAACAAGTCAAAAAAAAAGTTACAATAAAAAAGTGATCAAAAATACAATAATTAAAATATGTCACATTATTACCTTACAAAAAAAATGTATATGTGTATAGGAAAGTATACAAAACACAACACAATATTATTTAAGTAACATAACATAAAGAATCAACAAACAAATAAATCAAACGAAGTCAGCGTGCGACAGTAACCCAAATAATATTTTAGTTAAAATGGTTTAAAAACTCCGAAATGGAGTAAAAAGCACCAAGGCATAATTTTTTTTTAATAGTCTTTTGAATTTTCTCTCCGATAACCTTTTCAAATCCTGAGGAAGAGGATTGTATAAACGTAGGCCAGCAAAAATTGGGGATTTATTGAAATATTCGTGGTTGTGTCGCTGAATACAAAATTTGTCCTGGTATCTTGTGGCATAATCATGAAAATCTCCATTAACAGCAAAGTTCGATCTATTTTTATGAACGTATGTTAAAATATTAAGTAGATAAATGGAAACTACAGTAAGTATTTTATATTTTTTTAAAGTGTCCCTGCAACTAGCGAGAAAGGGTAGGTCGAACATCAGTCGGAGGATTCGTTTCTGTGCAATGAGTACCCTCTCGACATCACGAGCCTGTCCCCACACAAGCTAAAGAATAATAAACATTGAGCAATGCCTTTCTATTAAGTGAGCTTTTTAAGGAGCTTAACATGAAAAAATTTTTGCTGAGCTTTGAGCATACGGACTCAATATGCTGGCACCAGGACAATTGACTATCGATCGTAATACCCAAAAATTTGGCTGTTTTTTCAGTTCTAACGATGTGACCGCCAAAATCAAATGACAGGTTAAGTGGTAGTTGCCTAACAGCTGAGATCTCCAGGCAGACTGTTTTACTACAGTTAATCATAATATTGTTACTATTGCACCATTCGGCTAATTCAGAGAGTATGATCTTTACATCTTCAAGCAGAACTTGGCAACACCTATTTGACACAACTATCGTGGTATCATCACAGTATTGAAAAACCATGCCCTTGGTGATATGTTCAGGAAGGTCATGTACAAAGAGTAGGAAAATTAGAGGCGCCAGAATACTGCCCTGTGGAGTGCCCAGATCTAAATCTTTAATGTCAGAAAGAAAATTTTTAAATTTAACTGCCATCTTACGATTTGACAGAAATGATTTTATAAGATGTTTGAAAAAGCCTCTTATTCCCAGTTTTTCGATTTTTTTTTCACTACAAAGTGTTTATTAACGACATCAAATGCTTTAGTAAAGTCAAAGAAAAACACAATCACAGTCTCGTTGTTATCTTGTTTATTGTAAACATGCTGCAGTTGGTCCGTGCACCCCAAGGCAGTCGAGAATCCTGGACGGAAGCCATACTGCCGATTAGAGAGCACATTGTTTTGGTTTAAAAATAAGAGAAGCCTGCCATAAAGTATCTTTTCAAAAACTTTGGAAAATATGCTTAAGATGAAAATTGGGCGGTAGTTTTCAACATTTTCAGGATCACCCTTTTTAAAGATAGGGGTAACGGATGCAATTTTCAGTCTTTGTGGAAATTTCCCTGTGAAAAGTGATAAATTGTACAGTTCAACCAAGATGTGAGAGATATCATAATTAATTGATTTGATTCATTTTATGGGAATGCCGTCAAGACCAGAGGAATTTTTGTTTGGGAGGGCTTTGATTACAGATGTAACTTCATCGGACGTAATTGGATCAATAAAGCTACTCTTTGTAATTGGGGTTTTGCTGGTGGTGCATTGTGAAGAGAGGTCGCCCTGAAAATAACCTAGAAGTTTGTCCTGAATGCCAGTAGACAAATATGTGCAAAAAACATTGGCAATTTGGGAGGCATCTTTGTACACCTGATCATTGTAAGAGATTTCCGAAACACAGGTGCCTTTTTTATCTTTTCCATTCAGATGATTAATAATATTCTATGTCTCTCGTGTTTTGTTTTTAGCATTACATATTTTGGAGCTATAAAAATTGCTTTTTTCATTTTTAATCTGGTTTTGAATTTGTTTTTTCTTAATCTTATATTTTTCAATTACATTTTCATCGTTGGTTCTATTTTTTTAGCCAGCAAATTGTCTCTAGGTTTTTTTAACTGAATTTTTATTTCATTAGAGAGTGGAATTTTTAGTTTTTTGTTATTAAAGTTAACCTTTTCTAACGGAAAGCTAGTTTCGTAGCACCATATGAAGCTGTCCAAAAAAGCATTAAACTCTTTGTCTATGTCATTACTTGATAATTCAAAGTTTAGGGGCTTAAACCGGAATAAAAATTCATTAATATTTTCATCAGAAAAATAACGCATATATTTAACAGAGTTTTTAGTATCATTATGACACAAACTATTTAATTGAAATTATCACCAATAGAGATTAACAGATATTGAATTATCCAATTTAAATAATAACAAAAAGTAATAAATTTCTTGGTAAACTTGCTTAAGATCGTCACAAAACTACCTGAGGTAGGAGAGAGACTCCAAGTGCGCGATGTTAAACGGGATCCAGTCAGTGTTGCGTAACATCCGGTAAAGCATAGGAAACCTCGTTCACTGACCTTCCTCCGAGTAAACTCACGCAGCCTCGAGACGATCAAAAACAAAGCAACCAAGAGGCAGAAAAGTGAAATAATCGAAAATAAAAAGTAACCCTAAAGAACTGCCAGACAGAAGGGAGTGGAATATAGTAACACTAAACTAAAAGATGCCCTAACCATCTTGGTTAGGTACCATGCAGTTCCAACACATTTTTTAATTGTAATACTGGCCAGCACAGCTTCTTTGGAGCTAGCACAATCTAGCACAACTAGAAAAAATGCTAGCACAACTACATTTTTTAGAATAATAGACCACAAATGCGAGGGGGGGCTACGTTAACGTTTGGGTTCTTCTGAGGGATGGTAAAGATAATTGTTATGCACAGCAAGCTTAGACCTACCACATGCTAGCACAACCATTTTGAGATCTAGCACACCCCTACATATGAATATATAGGGGATGGGGTGAATTTTTGCTGGCCGCTCCTCAGCTAATATTTTTCCGTCAAATTGCTAGCACAGCAAGCTTAGACCTAGCACAGGCTAACACAACTATTTTAAGAGCTAGCACACCTCTACAGTTGAATATATAGGGGATGGAATGCATTTTTGCTGACCGCCCCTCAGCTAATATTTTTCGGTCAAAACAGCAAGCTTAGACCTAGCAAAACGATTTTGGTTAAATGGACCGTGAGCTGCGATTTGGCCTAATTGGTACTCGAGGGGTTTCGGAGTCAAAAACACCGAATCTGATCAACTAGAGACCCGTGGAGCCTACCGGGCAGGTTCCAGCAAAAAAAAATTTTCGGCCGATATCGGTGATGTCGGTGTAGCAGTTCGGACCAGAGCGATTTAAACGGAAACATTTTGGGAACTTACCGGCACCTATTTAGGTGTGCCCAAAAGAGGTCTTGGAGATAATCTGCTGAAATTCGAATTAGTGGGGCTTTCCACGACTGTGAGTTCGAATCTAACCTAAACGGGAACCTACCACAAATAGGTTCCGCGGTAGGAGACGGACGAGGCCGGAAAATTATATTCTTGGAACGAGACCCAAAAATTATTTGATCCGTTAACCTGTGCCCCCTTCCCCCGCTTTGATTTTTATTTCTTCAAAACGCTAGCACAGGGTCTTGAGATCTAGCACAACCTAGCATAATTTGTTTTAGAGCTAGCACACTCACAGTAATAAGTAAAAGTAAGTAATTTAGGCGGGGGAGGTTAACGCTAGCATCCCCGCACCTTTATTAATTGAAATACTGGCTCGCACAGCTTCTTTGGAGCTAGCACAGTCTAGCACAACTAATAAAAAATGCTAGCACAACTACATTTTTGAAAATAATAGACCACAAATGCGGGGAGGGGGCCAAGTTAACGTTTGGGTTCTTTTGAGTGTTGGTAAAGATAATTGTTATAGGAGTGTGCTTAGGCCTATTATTTTCAAAAAGGTAGTTGTGCTAGCATTTTTCTAGTTGTGCTACAATGTGCTAGCTCCAAAGAAGCTGTGCAATTAAAAAGGTGGGGGGGGGCTAGCGTTAACCTAGCCACCCTTCTCTCTCTTCCCGAATAAATAAGAGGACATCCTTATTACTATGCGTGTGCTAGCTCTAAAACAAATTGTACTCGCATGTACAAACGTACGCTGATGATGTGCAGCTGCTCCACCTTTTTGATCCCTCGGATCCTACTGCTGCTATGAACAATGTAAATGCGGATTTATCTGGCATATTGCTCTACTCAACGGAACAAATTTGATGATCAATCCAGATAAGACCCAGGTTCTGTTGTTTTGTCAGGAAAACCGTCGAAACACTTGGAAAGCAATATTAAATTAAAGATTACAAATGAAAATTTACCTTTTGCAAATACGATTAAGAGCCTGGGGCTTATTATGGATGTAAATCTGAGATACAGGGAACATGTGAAGTTGCTTCTACAAAAGAGCTATGCTAAAATGAAAATGTTATATGCGAATCGTTATATACTAAATTTTAAGTTAAGAAAAAAATTGTGTGAATCATTAATCTTGTCATCATTTAATTACTGTAATATCGTTTATTATCCATGTTTAGATTTAATAACAAAAAACCGGCTTCAGTATGTGCAGAATGTCTGTTGTCGATTTGTATATAAGTTGAGAAAGTATGACCATGTCTCGCTAAAAATCAAAGAACTTAAATGGTTAAAAATTTCAAATACTGTCCAACTACACTATGTTGTGTTTATAATGAAGTTATTGAAATCATCTGTTCCTATATATCTTAAAGAAAAACTACTGTTTCGAAGTGTTATACACAGCAGAACTATTAGAAATCTTGATCTTTTAACAATGCCGCAATATCAAACTGCTTCATTTCAACGCTGTTTTACGTATATGGCTGTAAAAATTTATAACTCTCTACCTATAGCTATAAAGCAATGTCGAAGCATAAATTCAATTCGATATAGGTATCGAGAACTTCTATTGTCCCAACAGTAACCTATGGTTACTTAGTATAAGACTGAATTTTGCAAAAATTTATTTACTTAGTTAACCTCTGTGATGATAAATAGACCTACAATTATTAAGACCTGCAAGTATTAAGTTAAAATTATTGAATTGTTAACACACTGTGTGTGGGAGAGGTTAGGTGGAAGAAGAATAACCATAGGTTAAATCTCGCCTTTCTCAATTACACATTGTGTATATACTTCTGTATATGCACATTAAATAAAGACGTTATTTATTTATTTATTTATTTATTTTTAAATTGTGGAAAATAATAGACCACAAATGCGGGGAGGGGGCCAAGTTAACGTTTGGGTTCTTTTGAGTGTTGGTAAAGATAATTGTTATAGGAGTGTGCTTAGGCCTATTATTTTCAAAAATGTAGTTGTGCTAGCATTTTTCTAGTTGTGCTACAATGTGCTAGCTCCAAAGAAGCTGTGCAATTAAAAAGGTGGGGGGGGGGCTAGCGTTAACCTAGCCACCCTTCTCTCTCTTCCCGAATAAATAAAAGGACATCCTTATTACTATGCGTGTGCTAGCTCTAAAACAAATTGTGCTACATTGTGCTAGATCTCAAGGTCCTGTGCTAGCATTTTGGGGAAGAACAATGCGGAGGGGGGGAAGGGGGCAGGTTAACGGACCTAAAATTATTCACCTCACGGGCGAGACTTAAAAATCAATATCTGCGATTTTCGATCCGCGGCTCATACATACGGGTGCCCAAACTTTTCGAAAATGGAAAATCGTCGTTTTCGGCCCCTAAATATTAATTCGAAGAAAAACGCTTCCGAACGTACTTTTATATTTAGGGGACGGTTTTTTTTCGAATTTGGCTCCTACCGCTTTTTGTTGTAAATTTTGAACTAGAGAGTCCATAATCGGACAGAAACACAGGGGACCAGCCGGAACCCCGGAACCACCCAAAAAAATTGAAATCTCTAAGTCTCCTATAGGGGCTCCTAAATAGGGAATTTTGCTATCATTAGGCCGAGTGGGCTGAAATTTGGGTTAGTGTGGGTTACTTTGGGTTAGAGACGGTGAGTTCGAATTCAACCTCGTCAGGAATCTACCGCTCATTATGTTTCGCGGAAGGAGCCTAGGGGAACCTTAATTAATCTATATCGAAATTTTAAGAATATCAATATTTTCCATTCGGCCCCTAAATTATAATCCCTGAATGGAACCTAAATCGCACGGTTTTTAACCGGTAGGTTCCGGTAGTAAATATACGAATATCGGCAAAACGGACAAAACCGTATTTTTATATCGACCTTACCTTTATTTTGACCAGTAGGAGCCGAAACCTACCAGAACCTACCGTTTTTTTTTTCAATTTTCTTATTTTTTTCCGACTTCAAATTTTGATTTTACATACAGGACACAAAGACAAACAAAAAAGTTCTTTTAGAAAAAAAAACTATATTCTTAGCTTTTGAGACAGCGGCCCCCAAGCGAGCAAAATCATAACTCGAAAGCTACACGAGATATCACAAAAATACTTACTACCAAAAATATGTATTTTGATGGTCGTCATAATTAAAAAATAGTATGCCCTTATTCTTCAAAAAACGTCGTATTTCGAAGTTTCTTGCAAATATCTCAAATATTATGAAATTTTTGGAGAAATGTATTAAAGTCGACGATACAGCTCCTAATTTGGAATAAAAAGTTTTTTTATGCCACTTTTCTTCCGACGCTAAATAGCGGAGAAATTTTAAAAAAATATATATATATATATATTTTACCACCATGGATATGCTTTTAATAATATTATTTTTACGATGGTATGATGTAAATGTATCCATCTTGAAATGTATTAGTTTTCAAAATAATTGTGCTAGCCTGTGCTAGATCTAAGCTTACTGTGCTAGCAATTTGACGGAAAAATATTAGCTAGCAAAAATCACCCCATCCCCTATATATTCATCTGTAGGGGCGTGCTAGGTCTCAAAATGGTTGTGCTAGGTCTAAGCTTGCTGTGCATAACAATTATCTTCGCCACCCCCTCAAAAGAACCCAAACGTTAACTTAGCCCCTCCCGCATTTGTGGTCTGTTATTTTAAAAATGTAGTTGTGCTAGCATTTTTTCTAGTTGTGTTAGACTGTGCTAGCTCTAAAGAAGCTGTGCTGGCCAGTATTGCAATTAAAAAAGATGCGGGGGCTATCGTTAACCTAGCCCCCCCCCCCCCCACTTCGCATAAATTAGAGGATATCCTTATTACTATGAGTGTACTAACTCTAAAACAAATTGTGCTAGGTTGTGCTAGATCTCAAGGTCCTGTACTAGCGTTTTGAAGAAAACAATTAATGCGGAGGGGAGGGCGGCAGGTTAACGGACCTCCGAAAAATGGTTCCGGAAATCGAACCCAAGCCTCCTGGGTGGGAGCCAGGTATTGTATAAGTGGTACACTATTGCTTTCTGCTTTCTACTAGTTTGTTGAGTTTGCAATCGAGGTAATTCGAAGCCTCGGCAACAGATGAAGCCAGGTACTACATCTGTTCCGTTTTCGGACTTTCATCTCGAAGGTATTCTTCTCCAAAAGTATAGGCAGCAGAAGCTCCACAAATTATATAACGAAAATACCCTGTACAATAATTATTCACAGTTTCTTGCATTTTTACCTTAATTCAATTATTTCATCTGTATTTTATTATTTTTCACTTTAACTAAAAACAATTACAGCATCTGTCTGAAACAGACAGAAGATACTGAAATATAACCAAGGAATGGTTTATCGATCAGGTAAAGTTCAGGTGTTCAAACCAGCCCGATAAATATCCTCATTTAAGCGTTCGTGACTACCCTCGAATATAATTAAATGTGCTTGATGAACGAAAAGCAAACAGCCTTATTTGGAAAGTAAATTAATTTTTGTAATTATAGATAAACTTAAGTATCTCCGGTCACTCTCATAAAAGAAAACATTTTATTTTTTCAATAATTAGTTTCACTCGAGTTAATGATATCAAAAATAATATAGAAGCTCTGCACCCCTGAGCATAGTTTAGGTAGTTGAGAGGACCCAGACAAAGAAGTGATGAAAAATAATTATTAATTGAAACATTTTTATTTTAAAATATCTTTCACGGCAAAATATAAAATAGCATTACAAATAGGCTATGGGATTGTCGATTATATTACATACTTCAATTCCCATACATTTTTAGAGAAATGCTTTTAGTTTTCCAGCTAATTGTCAACCGACGTAATCAATAGAGAGGACCGGATTTTCTTTTTTATTTTTGTGCAGTATTTCCAATTAATCTCAAGTTTCGTGACAGAGATTAATTGGCCAATTTCACAAATGATTAGCAGCTAACAGCCGTGCTCTATTTTCTATTTCGCTTCCTGATGTAAACCGCAGCAAAAATTTGTGTGTGCCTTATTATTTCAATCTTATTATAAACGGCTCTTTCGTGAATTAGCTTAGCTGTGCATTTTCAAAACATATGTTCTGAAAATGAACAATAATACTATTCTGTAAGTTATACCGCTTTTTATTAAAAATCAATGCTCTACTGACGTCAGCATCCACTTGCTAATACGTTTCAAAGAGAGACAATACATTTACCGATATAATACAGAACTAAAAAGACAAGTCAGAACATCTGACTGGCACCCATCAATACGGATCACGTAAGACCTCAATCGAAATTTTGGAGAAACAACGACAAAACTTGTCACCGATGGAAATGCTGCAACAAAAGGTAATATAACCTATTCGAGAAATGATCCAGAACATCTTCTGCCCGCTTAGCTGCCCTAAGAAGCTGCTAAAGTTTATCAAAAATTAACTTGGAGGCCAGTAACGAACTTTTTAACGTGACAAGGTCCTTTGAAGCAATGCTACTACAACAAAACGCTTGGTTGTGGTGATGGAATGTGAAACGTTCCGTCAACATGAAAACTGCCAGTGGCGTACTATTCTGAGCTTTAAAAAATGTTTAAAATCTACTGGGTGTTTTAAAAAGTTACGATTATATGGGATTATTCTCTATGCATCTTCTGGAAAATCACTCTCAGACAAATTTCAAAACATACTGGCTAGTTTAATTTTTACTTTTCAATATTTTTCCAAAAAGCGTATTAAAACTGTCGAGTGAAAAACAAAACCTCTTTAGAACTAATAAATCAGCTATCTGAACACGCGATATGAATGTAAAAAAATTACTCTTTGTAAAAGCTATGAATTAATATTTAAAATAAATAGAAAAATACTTTTTGCTTACTTAATAACAAATATAATTTGTGAAACATAAAAATAATATCAGTAATACATAATATAACAGTAGGTAATCAATATATAGTACAATATGTAATATGGTAAGCATTATATTTCAATAATATTTCACAAAATTGTATTATATCGGATAAAATTTAGAAGGATTTAAAAATTGGTAGGAATATTAAGGATAGCATAAATATTGATAAACTAAAAAGTTCCCACCCCTAAAGTATGTGCTTCATCCCTTACAACATTGCTTCCACCCCAATTTTAATCTTTTTCAGAATATCTACAAAACAGTGCATGGTAGGTAAAAGTTCTTATATACAAAGTTGTTCCTCATAAAATTCTCTACAAAAAAGGTTCTATAACAATTTCCCCTAAAATGTCTAATTGTTTGGTAAATAAAGCGCAAACGAAATCAGGGCGGGGATTATACTTCGTTAAATATATGTATGGGTTATTATCCAAAGCGCCCAAAGTGGTCTTATCCAAAAAAGTAAAGATATAAATCGATATCCACTATTTCACACCCGACAGTGTAACAAGCTTTATTTTCTCCCACTACACCTACTGTGACGACTCAAGGACAGTACAATGATGCATTCCTCTTAGGGCGGGGGCCAAATCACTGTCTGCTAGAAGTGAAACTTCTTCCTTAACAAACATGTTTTGCCACCGACGGGAATCGAACGCGGGCCTCCCGTATCACAATCACAGGGTCTGACCACACCACTGCACCATCAGACCTGTTGAAAGCAAATCACTGGACCGTAAAGGCATGGATAATTCTGATACGTGGTAAAAAATGCAAAACCCCCTGACATTCAGAACATCAATCGCATCACGGCATTACTACTATACCGTTTAGGTAGGGTCCGTGAATATGCCTTCCGGTGGTTCCCACTAACACATACCTAGATGCTATATACGTAGCGCTACGCATCTTCATCTATTTCCTCTACTGCCGGCCGTTTCCCAATCAACGCGTTTGCGTGTTCCCCCTCGTGTCGCCGCTGACGCACTTGTCGAACCTCCCTGACGCGATTTAAATTTTCGTAACGCTCGAAAATTGACACGCATCTAGCTGCACCAGAATGGATTTCGATTGAAAAGTTTCGCGCATGATGAAACGTTGACTACTTCACTTCACGCATGGCCCTCCGCTCGCTTCGCTCGCTACAAAAACGCAACCGACAAATACTAACCAAAGCTAACCCAAGGCATGCCCAAAATGAAGGAAAAAATAACTTTTTACACACATAACCTTATAAAAATAAAAAAACATCTCGCGCCACTGACGGGAATCGAACCCGGGCCGTCGTATCACAAGCACAGCGTACTAACTGCTGCGCTACCAGGCTTGCTGAAAGCAATTTACCATAAATTGAAGGCCTTTTGCCAAATGTGTGTCAAAAACTGAGCATGCGCGAAGCTTCGCAATCGAAATCCATCCTGGTGCAGCTAGACGCTTCTGAAAAGTGTCGCCCCGTCAGTAAAGAAGATTCACTTCAAGTGAATCTTTGGGGTGGTGTGGAATCAAGTACGATCCATACAATATTACTTCTTCAAACATCGAGAGGTTTTATAGGATTAACAGAGTGGAAGAGGAAAATTTATTTTAATTTTAAGTAAGGACAGTAGCCTGCTGCCAACTTTTTGGCGTTCAGCATTGGACTTTATATT
Source organism: Pissodes strobi (assembly GCA_016904865.1). Lineage (NCBI taxonomy): Eukaryota > Metazoa > Arthropoda > Insecta > Coleoptera > Curculionidae > Pissodes > Pissodes strobi. Next base: position 26,724 of record MU184780.1, read on the forward strand.
ATACGAGTATTATATATTAGATTGCATTTACTGTGTTAGCCGGAAGTAACCCTTATGTATTGTCACGAATAAAAAGAATGACAACGTCTCAGAGAAGAGTCGTGTCACGATTAGTACAATGACGGGGTCTCATGGTTAGACTTAACGCTTCCTCCAATCTGCCACTGTATATTTTATCCGTAATGACACGCCTTGCTTAGTGTGCAGGGGTGTAGTTCAGGTCGTCCGGGCCCGATTTACGACGGGTGAGAAGAGATGGTAAAGAAAGCACTTTTACTTATAATAATAACAATGTCTATTTGCCAAAGACTTAATCCAAGTCTGTTGGTCAGAAATGTAATAAGATTCTATTATACCCGATTACTAAGGCGCGCATGTTTTCTCGATTTGAGGTATGGTTTGTAATTGTTAATAGGTCTGTGGTCACTGTCTTATAATTATAGTTTTTCTTAAGAGTTTTATCACAGATCTATATAGCTACACAACAGATACCTCTTCCAATGCTTTTTGCGCGGGGCCAAAAATGTTCACCGGCTTTCGCGAGCGGGTGAACCAGTCGTCTAGGAACGGGTCGGTGTTGCCAAGATATCACGTCGAACAATATTTCTGCTGACTTTTTGACCTGCTCAAATCATCGAGCTTTATTATTAATATTTATGTATCAAATTAACACAAACATATTTTTTTAGAAAAATACGATTTTTACATTTTTTTATGATAGTTTATTAATGAAACGGCAATTTAAATGAACAAATTTATAATATTGATAGTAGAGTTTAAAACAAAATTAAATGGTACTTTGACATGTCGATAAACATTTCAAAAATTCCTTTGATCTTCGAAACAAAAATCTGCGTGATAATATTATTACTTAATACAAATAAGAGATAGTTATTACAGTATAAGTTAACAAAATTTGTAATGACCTTTTACACCGATATTTAAGGTGAGTTTTAGCCCATGTTCAAGCACACCATTCACTGAATCTGATAATGAACTTTAATTTGACGTAATATATCATACGATTGCCAAGAAAATGAGCAATACCATAATGTGATATGAAAGGTAAACTATAGTTCGCGACTTGGCAACACGGAGAGGCAAAACACGTCTAAATAGAAAAATATTTCAGTTTATTACATTATTGGCGAGCGACACTTTTAATACCGGAGTAGGCATCTGTTGCGCAGCTATATAGATCTGTGGTTTTATGTTGTTTTATTTAAGATGAAAAAGCACTTGAATATTTCACTAAACTTTTTAACCATTTAACAGACTCTACTTAGACACTTGTCTTTCTAAGAACTGACAAACTTATCATCGATTTGACTTTTACTACTGTGGTTGTGAAACCCCTAGACTCAGCAGCCGTGTGGCTAACCGGTACTAGGTTTGGGTCAGGAATAGAGGATTAGAACCTGAAGGCAGCTATGTAGCTAACCTAGGAGCGGATAGAACCCGAAGGCAGCTATGTAGCTAATCTGGGAGCTGGTTTAAGGTGAGACAGAAGCCTGCCGAACTGATGGATCGGTAGCGTATTTATATTAAAAAAGTGATGATCATTGCTCGCTTAAGGTTCATAATGGCTCCCGTTGATTGCTCGCGTTGTTTATAGTTTGCCTTTAATGTTTATATAACACTTTCCAAGTTCAAGTTCAAACTTAGGACAGGGTGATATCAATTTAGTAGCTTATGCATTTTAGTGGATTACAGTATAATACGCCTTATCTCTCACATTATTATGATTTTACGAAAGAATGTGTAGGAATATTTTTTATAGAAAATTTTATAAGGAATGTTTTTCTATTTAGGTTTTTTTTTTATCAAAAAGTGCACCGTTTTCGAGATAATCTAGAAATCTTAAAAATGGGCAAAAACGACGTCCTAGGGGATGAAGCTCACTATTTAGGGGTGGGAACTTTTCAGTTTAGTATTTCTTATGTCATTCCTAACATTTCTACCAA
>MU184780.1:54126-85821 GCA_016904865.1 Pissodes strobi
ATATATAGACCGTTCGGCTGTTAAACACGAGCGGGCCATAAAAAGTATCACTTTTCTTCCATAATATACTATTTATTAAGCAACTGATGGCGAAATGTTTATTTCATCACTAGTTATGAAAAGTCTAACATTTCGTAATTACTGAAAAAAGTAGCTTAACCACAGTTTATGAGGTCTCAGCAACTTTTTATCAAGCGTTCCTTTTTCTTAAAAAATCAATAAGAAGAAAGTTTACTACTGGGCTGGGCTAATCCATCCTGGGAATACATTTTATTTTTCGTTAAATTTACGGTTCTTTTTCTGTTTTGAAATAAACTTGCTAAAAGAATAAAATAAAATAAAACTTATTTTTCTAAGTTCCGAGTTATATTATTTTCAACTATATTATGTAAAGTTGAAAGTGTCACTTTTTGTATTTTTACTTCCCATCCTCATTTTCCTGCCTGGGTAGAGAAGTGCGTTCCCGTCCTCATTTCCTCGCTCGTTTCAACCTTATTGAACACCACGCACAAATGTTTAAAACAAGGCCGTAGCCAGAAATAATATTTAGGGTAGGCACAATAAACTTTTGGACATGCTCACACATCCCACACATAGTTTATTTTATTTAAAAAATATACATCATATATAAACTATGTTAGTACTTATCAACGTTTGAATTTCTCATTTAGCATTTATGTTTAAACAAAATTAACAGGCAATAGATTAATTTACATAAATAATAATTAGTATTAAGTAACTGCTACATTCTACAACTTATACTCATTTACTTTTTGCGGAATAGACTAAACAAGGAAAACAAAATAAAACACAACACATCACATAAAAATATTTCTTGGTAATATCCCTATTATAATAGTGGTTCTCACATTTTTAGTTCGAAATTAAATTCCTTTCTTTGACATACCATACAAATTAATAAATTAATACCCTATTGAACAACAGGAAAGCGGACTAATAATTAGAAAACGCAGGAATAGAGAATATGGCAACGGCTGTTTTCGGTGCCGTCTGGAATGACCGATTAGAGCACATTCTTATTGCGTCCACTTGTCGGTATCCCTTTGGTTTGTGATTTTCACCGCTTGAGTGACGATGCTGGCGCCTTTCTTTTAATTAAAATTAGTTAAGCATTAGTTTTTTCGAGAATTTTGTGGATAAGGGAATTTGTTCCATAATAAACTAAGTAGTCGTTCTAAAATACAGTGAGGGATGTTTGTGAGCCTGTGCTAAATTTTAAAATTTTAGTTTTCTATAAGCGTTTTTAGATTTATTTTTTTGTTAAAACTATGTCCATTATATTTCTAGCGAGTATGTATGTGTTTATTTAATAACAAATAAAAGTATTTATGGTCAAAATATATTTACTGTATTTCATATTTTTAAAAGCAATATCTAATTAACTTTCAAGTATTCTCTCAGACTTAGATCATTAAATCGAGTCCGCTACCCACATATATGTTACGAAGCTTATTCTGATATTCAAAGAGAAAGTGCTAGTATCTAAGTACTCGATACTTGAAAAATTATCAATAGCACAGCGCTACTAGATAAAAGTGCTGCCAGATCTAATCGCAACACTTTAAATTATTGACCTTTTACAAGCTATAATTTTCCTGATGTTAATGGCAGATTTTGCAATAGCCTCAGTATCTGCTTTTTCAGGCGCTAGCCAGTTTTTAAATTCTGAATCTTATTCCCATTCTGGTTTAAATTTTTCAGCATATTTTCTTTTTTGCCTTACTGCAGGTAAGATCTGATGGGTCATCAGCTAAATAAGATTCATCAAAACTAATAATTGAAAACATACATTTCGATATTTAAAATGTTGATCTTACGTATCAAAACGTAATCACCTCATACCAATATGTCACACGACACAAAGCGATGGATAAATATGATATATAGTCCACAGCACGGGTAATAAGTTTGGAAAAGAATGCGATAAAAAAAAATTTATTTCACTCAGGCCCTATCAAAACAGTTAAAAACAAAACTACTGCTACTGACGGCCTTCGCCGTCATCTGTTTTTGTAGGGTTTTTCTCCTCTGCCCCTCAGCCGTCGAACTGCATCTGCGGCAAGTCCTGTAAATGGTCATTGTTTAGAGAAATACTACGCAAACGCAAAAACTAACCGCTGGTCGCTTCTGGGAATATCCGAAATCCGAAATAAGATGTTGGCGACATCTGCATAGAGATGATGAACCGAAGCGTTTTATTGATTATCCATTGATTATTTTTTTTACTTTACTTTTAGTATTTGCATAGATCTCATGTTATGATTACTTTGTTTTCGATTTTGCGGTAGAATTACGAGTCTCTGAGGTTAGTAGCTACAATGTAAAAACAGTAGAAAATCTATCCATGAAATAACCAACTTGTCAAATTTACTCCCACAAGACTACAACGTGGCGCGTAGTTGCCATTACTCTCGATTTTTTTTCCTTATCCTCTAAATGATCTTGGGCAGGCAAATGATTTGCCAGGGCAGGCGTACCCCTGGCTACGGCCCTGGGTTAAAACGTCAAAATTAGCGATAGTGATAACAAAAATATTATGTGGCCGACAGAAGTGAAAAATTATCAAAAACTAATTGCGGTTATGCAAACAAAAATTAATAAACAATACTCAATAATCTACATAATTTGTGTAGAATATAAACACAGGAGAAATAATCCGAATTATTGCAATGTAAACAAATATTTTGAAGGTACTTACCACAAATGCTATACACTTTGATATTTAAAGTAAAGTATTACCTCGAAATCTGCCATAAAATCGGCAGAAATCGTTGCTTATCGCTTGAAAAATGTCAAAATTTTCCGATTTTGTTCCTTTTATCATCTTCAAAATGTTTTAAATGAGATTTCGAGCAATTAAATCTTCTTATCCTTCACATCTCCGCCGTCCCTCATTACACTTTGTAGTATACAACGTTTTCCCAACCGGTACAGTTTTAAAGAAGTTATCTAAAAACATGGTGATTCAGCCGACCCTGGCCGCTCGAGCACATCGCCTTGATGCGTCATTACAATTTTGTACCGATCGGTGAGAAGCAAGAATCCGTAAATCGGTTCTTTATTTTGGTTTTAAGACGAAAAATGCCTAGAAATCGTATTTCTAGTATAGTGAATGTGTTAGTGATACGTCTTGCTCGCAAAGAAGGCGAAAAAAGGGGGCAATATTCATCGGAAGAAGCGAATCAGGGGGTGAGTCCATATAAGATTATATGCCAAAATTTCAAATATACTTAAATACTTGGTTATCTTAGATATATAAAAACAGAAACTATCTCTCGTATAAAAGCAAACTAAATGTGTATAATACTAAACTGTAGTATTATGAATAAATATGACACTTGTAACCCTTAATTTTTTACTTAATAAAATTTAAAGGGAAAATACTCTCAAACTTCTAAAACTAACTATATTAGAATAAAATAGAGTGCGAACAGGTTACAGTCAAAAATGCGAATGAATCAGTAAAAGAAAATTTTACCTCTCGTCAGCGAGGCAGACGCTATCTTAAGAAAATTAAATGTGCTGACTGTGATTTTAATTATACTAGCAAACTGTTATTTATATACGAGGGCATGACACATATCCTTGCAGAGTTGGAGAGAAACAACCATTGTGGAAGAAAATTTCCCTGGCTGTAGGGAAATTAGGAAGTTTCCTGGGAAATTAAACTGATTACTTTTTTTGCAAACTATAGAACAGTGAAAAAGGAATCGATACGTATTTTTTTTTATTCCCACTAAAGATGAATATTACACGAGCAATACCAGTTTTTAATTTTGTATATATAGATATACTATGCATGGTGTGACGTAACAATTCATGTGTATTATGACGTCATAAGCATATTTCAAGGCGTTGTATCTGCCTCATTTTTCGGTTTATGGGAAAAAGAAAAAACACGTGTTCACTTACTAATAATAATTAAAAAAAATGATGAAACTTCCTCATTGTCAGGAGAGCTTTTCTATAACAAAGCGTACCTAATGAAGCGATAAAAGTGATTATTTCTTTATTGACAGATAGCACCCTCAAACAATACGGAAATACTTACAATAAATAGAGGAATTTCTGTTTTTCTAAGCCCCAACAAATATATAACATAACCGTAAACTTATTCTTGAGCTCCTAAACATTCAATTGTCTTCGGGGTCATCCTACTCTACCATGAACTTACACAATCTGTACTTTCCTTAATATTGAATATTAAACAAAAGACGAAGCGGTTATAAAAAGGTTTCTCAATGGAACACTTAACATAAGACCCCCAAAACCAAAATACTCAATTACTTGGGATTCCAACCCAGTTCTACAGCGCTTAAAGAACATGTACCCTCACGAATACTTAAATCTACAAATCTACCTTTAAAACTAGTAACTCTTTTAATAGTAATAAAGCCACACAAATCACGAATAACCCGGAAGTAAAAATAGGCAATATTTTTAAATATGAATACATAATTGAAATGCAGGTTCCCGGATAAAATAAAAGCAAATGGCTTAAACAGGCTTCAACCTAATTTGATATTACCTTATTTTACTAATCAGCCTGAACTATGTATAGCCACACTATTAGAGACTTATATAGAACGCACAAAAGGAAAAAGGGTGCTACCAGTCAATAAAAGGTGAATAGTTCGTTGTATTAGCAGATACAATCGATCGTACCCTCCACTGTCTGCAATTGCAGTTGCAGCTAGTGAACATACCTATTTTTCTGTTCAAAAACAGAAATCACAGCATTCACAGATACTGTAAATATGCTAATAGATCGTTGCATTTGCAGATGCAATCGATACCATAAGTAGCAAAACCAAAGAAAATTTAATACTCACTCACAAAAAGCCCTGTTACCCAGACAGCAGTCAAACCATTAGCAGATGGATCCAGTTAATACTTAAAGCCAGTAGTATAAACACGGAAATCTTTGGGGCACACATCACGCGATACGGGGCAACTTCAGCAGCTCAAAGAATGGGAGTTACATTACAAACCATTCAGAAGACAGCTGGCTCGACAGAAAAATCAAAAGTATTCTCAAAATTCTATAACAAACTTGGCGTAAGTAATCCCACTTAATTTGCATCTTGTTTATTGAACCATAATTTCTAAGGAATCATAAATATTAAGCTACAATTATAACTTACTTACCAACTTATTATCATATTACATAAGAATATTGGTATAGTATTAAAAATAATTTAAAGGTTAATATCAGTTAAGCGTTAAACATGATATATGTACCTTCATATGTGTGTTATTAAATCTAATGGTAAAAATTAAAATACAAATTTATAATTTGTATTTTAATTTTTAAAAAGTGCCTTACAAATCTAGGACTACAGAAAAATCGCAATTTTCAGTTAATGTGGATTACATCGCAAATAATTTAAACATCTACAAAGTGTAATGAGGGACGGCGGAGATGTGAAGGATAATTACAAGATCAATCGACTTACCTGTAAGGAAGATCGATCGGAATTATCCGAGCATCGCCGCCGTCCCTCATTACAAGCCCACCCAGTCTTTACCTTCTTCCTATCACCCCAAATGCAGCGTAATCAAAATCTCACGAACCAAAATTGTAGTGACGCATCAAGGCGATGAGCTCGAGCGGCCAGACCTAAAGTCAGATATAGCAGAATCAAAAAATCCAAGAAAAAGAGAAAGCCAATTACTCAACCTTTGCAGGAATTAATTAAAACTATAAAATCGGAACTATTAATAAAACGGGAAATATCTTCACCTCCGTTATTTTCAACTCTTCAACATCCTAAGTTTTTACTTATCAAACAACAACAACCAACAAGAAGACAGGCAAACACATATAAAAAAATATCTCCCCACTGAATGATGATAGTGATGATAATGATGATGATGTTTTTTTACCCAGCTAGTCGCAAATCGGAACTATTAATAAAACGGGAAATATCTTCACCTCCGTTATTTTCAACTCTTCAACATCCTAAGTTTTTACTTATCAAACAACAACAACCAACAAGAAGACAGGCAAACATATATAAAAAAATATCTCCCCACTGAATGATGATAGTGATGATAATGATGATGATGTTTTTTTACCCAGCTAGTCGCAGATTGAGTTCCACAATGAGATCTGAAGCAAGAGGACGTACTTCTAGTCCAAACGAGTCCACTATAACCAAACCAACTACCGAAGAAGTTAGAAGACATTCTTGACCTAACTAGAACTTCCGCTTATAAGGAATATTTTCAGGCATTGACAATTAAGGGTAGAAGAGATGTGGATAACACTCATGGTCTGACTCATAATCGTTGCCGAAAATGGAAAATTGGAGATAGTTTGATTGCTTTTGAAAAGGAAAATTTGAAAGTTAAAAATTTAACCTACAAAGAAACTCCCAGGTTGTATGAGCTCATTTCTATCAAGATCCAAAGGGGTATACATGATCTTGAAAATTACAAGGGAGGAATGTTATTAAATTTATCAAATAAAAAAGTGGATTATGTCTGTTATGATGATGTGAACGAACTAGTGGAGAGATTAAAATTACTAGTTTCTTCCCAAATGGCAGGTCATACGGGTCATCAAAATGAAATTATATCAATATTGGAAGAACTTCGAGAAGCTAAAATAATTGTATAAAAGGTAATTAATTGAAAAGAAACAATTATTATGTTATAGAACACGAAGTTAAAATGTCGATTGATAAATTCGGATCACACATACTTTCAAAGACCAAAATAAATCATTAGAATATAGAAATGTTTCTTCTTCTTCATCATCTTCTGAGATCTTAAATATTGTGGATATTAATAAAGTAAAATTGTACTTTATATTGTTTTACCCTTTATCGGAATTTGGGATACTTCAAGATGTGTATGTTTTCCCATTCAAAGAGGGGTATATAGAGAAAGTTGTTGTTGTTGTTGTGTATGTTTTCGGATGCAAAGAGTGGTATATAGAGAAAGTTGAATATCCAGGAGAAGATGTTGCTCTTCATATAAAAGGAAAACCAATAAGATATGGAACGAAAACTAAAAGCTTATCAGGTGATGTGATCAGTTTTCACAACGCTAAAAAATCGATAAATTATTTTAATAGAACAACATTCTTAAGTTAGAACGACGACTGTTAACTTTAAAGAAAATGTTGTTAATGAAGTTCACAAGCCAAGCGGAAAATATTACAAACGTCGGAGGGTTACAGTAAAAGGTTTAAGTGATTTATGGAAAGCTGATTTAGTCGAAATGATACCTTATTGGAAATTCAATAGAAGATATCGTTACATGTTGGTAGTAATTAATGTATTCTCAAAATATAATTGGATAGAACCAATTAAATCAAAATCAGGAAAAGGGCTGAGTAACGTCTATGAGGAAATTTTTGGAAAGCGTTGAATATGTCCTTAAAACCTTCAAGCTGATATGGGAAAAGAATTCTTCAACAAAAAATTTCAAAAGTTAATGGTTGATTTTAACATAAATCATTATAACACTTCTTATTTAAAAGCCAGTGTGGTGGAAAGAGTGAACAGAACTATAAAAAATTTAATGTGGAAAGAATTTTGTTTGCGTGGAAAGTACAAATAATAATATATTACGGAAATAATATGTTACAAAATCAATTAACAAAATTAACTAGTTCTACTATAACAATCCTAAGAAAATGTATTTTGACACCTAGGTGGTCAATCCACCTGTATGTGGCAAATATCACATATGTATGTTTTGTAGTTCTTAAAATATATGAATCTAAGACAATAGTGTCCAAAGTTTAAACAGAGAAAAAAAACAGGAAATTAAAAAAAAACAAAATTAAAAAAAATAATAAAAAAAAGAAACAAATTCCATTCTATAATAGAAGTAAAGCAAATAAAATAAAAAAACAAACATAATAAAAAACAAATACAAACCTCAACTGGAAGTACACTCCATTCAAAAGGAAAATCAAGGCAGTTGTATATCCTTGAACAATGAATTATTTTGCACAATATACTTCCTGCAAAATTTAGAAAATTTTCTGGTATGTCTAATATTTTTAATACTGATGTTTCGTAAGAAATTGTAAACTTTAGGTCCTATATATGTAATAAAGTTCAGGTTTAAAGTATTTGTACAAGTTGAAAGTGCTAGATGTTTGTTGGACAATTGTCTAGTAAAGTATCTGTGGTTTATAAATTTTCTTTGTGTTTCATTTTTATGTGTAAAAATACAAATAGCTAATATATAAAGATTTTTTACATTCAGAATGTTCTCACTGTTCAGAAATTCAGTAGAGTAAAGTTTGTTCTTGTGTAAAATTACCTTAATTATATAGTTCTGAATGACACATAGTGGTTTTAAACTTGTTCTATAGGCACCCCCAAAAAATTATCCCATACTTTAATAAGGATTCAATCAATGACTTATAGACAAGAATTTTTTTTTTTATGGCAGGGGCACACACACTAAAGGTAGATCCTATGGCGCTCGACGAGCGGTGTGTGTGCGAAGATGTTGATTGACACGGTTCTTGAATATTTGTAGGTTGTAATTAGTGGGAAACAGATGTCCTGGAAGTGAGTTCCACAGTGATGCAGTGCGCCAGACAATGGAGTTCTGGTAAAGCGATGTTCTAGGTGTTTCTAGTTGTACGACGAACTGGTGCGCTCCTGCCGTCTGTCGGGACTGCCTGACAGGAGTTGCCAGGGGCGGGATTATGTGGGCCAAATCCTGGGAACATCTGCCGTGAAAGTATCTGTAAAACAGAGACATCTCGGCCACATGTCTGCGATGTTCCAGACTATCCAGATTCCGGGTCAACTCTGGATCGCCGACGAGACGCACAGCCCTCTTCTGAATGGAATCCAGCAGCTTTAGGGTATGCTTTGGTGCGGCACCCCAGATATGTGAGCAATATTCTAAGCACGGTCTTATTTGCGCTTTGTACAGCAAGAGCAACTGCTGCGGTGTATAGAATTTTTTGTTGCGAAATAGCGCACCAAGCTTCTGGGAGGCTGATTTTGCGATGTTAGCAACATGGTCATGCCATGACATATTGCTGTTGACCGAGACACCCAGCAGCCCGATTGACGAGGATGAAGGAATGGTCGATCCTGCCATAATGATGTCAGGGCCCGCTGTATTGGCCCTCTTAGTAAACGTTGCTGCTTGGGTCTTTGCTGCATTGAACTGGACCAAATTTCGGTCGCCCCAAGTTTGAACTTTCTCCAGGTCTTGATTAATTGCTGTAATCTGCTCCTGTCTGCGGTGATGAGTCTCAGTCGCTGGTAAGGGTTTTTCTGATCTAAAGTGGGAGACAAGGGTACTGTCATCTGCAAAACTGTAAACAGGATTATTCGTTTCGATCAGCAGGTCATTAATATAGATGAGGAACAGAGTTGGTGAAAGTATTGCGCCCTGAGGCACGCCCGCGTTGATGGTGAATGTGTCCGAGATGTGTCCATCGACCGCAACATGTAGGGATCGGTTCTTAAGTAAACTGGCCAGCCAGCTGCAGAGAGAGGCGGGCAGTCCCAAGGACGGCAGTTTGTTGAGCAGTCCGTCATGCCAAACTCTGTCGAATGCATTTGAAATATCCAACGCAATCGCTCGAGACTCTCCGTAGTTTTCAATTGCCCTACTCCATATATGAGTGACATAGGCCAATATATCTCCTGTCGATCTCTCTTTGCGAAAGCCGTATTGATTATCGCTGATTATTCTGTTGCTTTCGAGGTACTTGGTTGACTACACGTTCCATGACTTTGGAGATTATTGGAAGCAAGGCAATCGGGCGATAGTTTGAGGGCGTGGTTTTCTTGCCTTTTTTTGGAACAGGTTGCACTCGAGCGACTTTCCAAGAGGATGGGTAAATCCCTTTTCTGTAAGAAAGAGAAAGAAGCCTGGAAAAAACAGGTGTTGTTCGTTGGCGCAGTTCTTTACCACGATGGCAGGTATTCCGTCCGGTCCTGATGCCTTTTGCGTATCTAGTTCTTTAAGGATTTTGCGAATATCACGATGAGAAAACTTGACTTCTGCCATGGTGGTGTTGATGTTCGGTATAGTGGGGAGAGTCTTGCTTTGGGGCACGTCTAAGGTAGAGTGCGATGAAAACATTTTGGCGAGCATGTTTGCTTTTTCTTTGGCTGTAGTCGCCGTGATGCCACGTTCGTCCGTCAAAGGTGGGAGAGATGTTTTTGTAAAGTTGTTACTTACTGCCTTTGCTACCGACCAGAAATTCTTGGAGCCACTGGGGCATTGCAAAAGTTTATTCCTGATCCTTTGATTGTGTTTGTCCTTAGTTTCGTCGATCACACGTTTGCACTCGTTTCTCGCTTCGATAAAATAATTGCGATTTTCAGCGGTCTGATTTTACTGCCAGTACTTATAGGCTTGCTGTTTCCTTCCTACAGCTCTTTCGCATCTTTTGTCGAACCAGGGCCTTCCTTTTGATGGTAACTTGATGGAATTTGGGATGTATGCTTCCATTCCTGAGGAGATTACTTGCATGATCTCTTCGCAGCAGTCTGACGGGTCGTCAGTGGCAAAGCAGACGTCGAGCCAAGGAAAATCTAGGTAAAACTGCCTCAGATCGTCCCAGTTTGCAGAATTGTAATGCCAGATTTTGCGAGGCAATGGTGGATCCTGCTGTATGAGTGGCAATTCACAAACCGTTGTAATAAGTTTGTGGTCGGAGGTACCTAATGGCGGACCAACTGTAACCTTGTACTGGTCAGGATTGGTGGTCAGAAAAAGATCCAGGAGGGCGGCGAATTCGCCCCTCTCTGAGATTCGAGTTGGTTCGTCTACAAGTTGAGTAAGCCCGCAGCTGATGGCAAATGCTTCAGCCTCTCTACCTTCGTTGTCGGTCTTGTTGTGATGTTTGAGCCAGTTGGTGTTGTGGGCATTGAAGTCTCCCAGAACGATTATTTCTGAACTGGGGTGATCGACCTGTATTGAGTCAAAGGTGGTAGCTAGTGTTGAGAAAAAGCTTTGGTAGGCTCTATCGCTCGGAGGGCGATAGAGACAACATATAAACTTGGTTAATCCCCTGGCGGTGAACTTGAGCCACATGACGTCAAGGTTGTTCGGTTCGAGTGTTTCCTCGCGGTGACATGAAAGGTCGCTTCGGACAAAAAGGCATATTCCGAACTTATATCTAAATCGGGTATGTAAGTCGTAACCAGGATAGAGGTAGTTCACTGTTGTTGTTGTAGAACATAGTTGTGTTTCTGTAAGGGCTAATATGTGTGGTCTATTTGCTTGTAGATGTTGGTGTACCGAATTTATGTTTGTATTTAGGCCTCTTATGTTGCAGAAATCTATTCTAAATTGGTTCGGTATCTTTGCTGTCTGTGAAATGCGGAATGAAGGGCTCCCAGGGCCACCCAGCGCCCGGAGATCCGAATGGCCGGGGAGTTTACCTCCGGAATATTTTGATCCTGGAAGCACCATCATGTCCATATATTCCTACTGTGAAACCCGGGATCACCAGCGCGGAAGCGGAACGTCATTTGGGAAAACCACTTAGCGCTCCCCAATTCTGGTGGGGTGGTCTTTCACCGGACGATGCGAGTAGGCTTATGCATCTACCACCTAGGGCCGCTTTCACTCGAAGCATCGGCCTCAGACTCATTCCTTTGGCGGTCCCTAGTCTGACAGGGGTAAAAATGGGGTTTGTTGGATCACTCTCCAGTGATCAGCTCCAGACTTTGTACTTTGATGTTCTCCAGCCTGGAGGAGGACGATGGGATTTGATGGGCCACATCCCGTGGCAACTCGGAATGGTGTGGTCGTCACTCCAACATCCAAAATTTCCCTGATCATATAAAATTTGTAAATAAGTTTTCTTAATTTAGTTGTTAGATAATCAATGTGGAAGATCCATTTCAGATGATGGTCTAACACAACTCCCAGATATTTAGTCCTGTCTGAGAAACTTGATCTTGATGATCAATTAGGATTTCAGAAAACGTGGGTCTATCTGCCATGGTAAGAGAGAATGCCAGATAGATGGTTTTTTCAATGTTTAGTGATAATTTAAATGTTCGTAACGATGTTCTAACAATGTTAAACCCAATGATAGCCCTCTCTCTGACTTTTGGCCATGACTCCCCCTTAAATATCAGGGCTGTGTCGTCAGCGTATGATATCACTTCTCCATCAAGCCCCAAATCAAGCAGAGACTTAATGTAGGTATTGAATAGTATAGGCCCCATAATAGTGCCCTGGGGTACTCCACATTTTACAACTTCTGGACTGATCTTTCAAATAATTTTTAAAGACGTTCAACACAGTGCCCCTCACCCCATAGTGCGATAATACGATTAATAGTTGTGTGTGGGACACAGTGTCGAATGCTTTAGCCAGATCCATAAGTATGACAATCGTCTTTGATTCAGAATTGAAATTCTTACTGATTTCAGAGGTGACTCTGTATAATGCATCACTTGTGCTTAGGCCTTTGGTAAACCCATATTGATTTTTATTGAAAAAGTTTATGAGCCGGTCTTTTATGGCATTTTCTAAGATTTTTGCAAAATTGCTAATTACACTTATAGGCCTATAATTTTCTATTTTATTTTCTAAACCCGCCTTATATATTGGAGTCACAACAGATACTTTACATTCAGAAGGCACAATTCCCGTATTAAATATTTGGTTAATAATATATTGCAAAGGTTTTAATATATTTAGATGTACAGATTTAATAATTTTAGCAGAAATGCCATCCTTACCTGGGCTGCTGTTGTTATTTAAGGCAGATATGTAATTTATAATATCTTTTTCAGTGACTGGTGTAAGGAACATGGAAGAATTAAGACTGTTCTGTAATTTATAAGGATCTTGTGGTTCAATTATTTTTTTTTCTAGGTTTGGGCCTACATTTCTGAAATAGTTATTGCAGAAGTTTGCCATATCAAAGTCACTATTAAAACTATTTTCTGCATTATCAGTAAGTTTCAAGTTATGGTTTCTAAGTTGTTAGTACCTGAGGTTTGGTTAATTATTTTGTATATTTTTTTCAAGTCATTTCTATTAGTTATTATTTGATTTCTGTAAAATTCATGTTTAGTTTTCTTTATTAGTTTATTAAGACTATTTCTATAAGTTTTGTATTCATAGGCCAAATGAGGATTCTAGTTTTTTAACAATCTTAGATTGATGTTTTTTAGATGAAATCGTTCAGAAATATAATAACACAAAACATTCGACAACCGATAAAAAGCCAAATCAAGCTAATTAAAATTATGAAAGAGACATTTTAAGATTATCTTTGATCTAAAGGTTCCAAAATTTAGTATGCGTGATTCTGTGCGGATAAGCAAGTAGCGAGAAGCATTTTCCAAAAGTTACACACCGAATTGGTCTAATGAAATATTTCACATAAAAAAAGAAGGAAAACCCTACAAGATATTTGCTTCAAGATGAAAAAAAAACAAGAAATTACAGGAGGGTTCTATGGAGAAGAGTTGCAGAAAGTTAAATATCCAGATGTCTATTTGGCAGAAAAAGTATTAAGAAAAACGGAAAATAAAGTATATTATACTCTATTTCGAAATGGTGGGGAGTAATAAAACCTACTTATAAATGCAAAACGCTAACAGAGTGGTCAAATAAATTTTTGTGATTTCTAAATATTTAGCCACAGCTGTTATAGCCTGCTGTATTATATTTTAACCATTCCACCCTGTTTTGTATGGCAATCCCGCTGCAAACAATAGGCTTTATTAGCAAAGGGGCCATTTTCTACCTGCAGTAGCGTACGTTTGGGTATTTAATTTAAAATACCTGTTTTATTTATTCACTTATTTATGTATATTCAAAAACAGTTAGTATTACTGTAACATTTTATCACATATAATATTTATATAATAAGGTATAAGAATTGCGATTTTGTGTAAACAGTTATGTAGAGAACTATGGTATATCATTTTCGTCGTCAGAAAAATCCGTCGAATCTTCGTCATGTTCCAAGGATATAATTAAAGGCTCTACAATTAGGTCAATTAAATGGTCTAGTTTCCATATTTTTTCTTCTTCTTTTATAACATGCTCAATACACTTACGCCATTTTTCAGAATCGACATTTTTTAAAGATTCCTCAAAGATAATTTTAACATCTTTCATTTTAAACGTCGTGTTTCTCCTTGCTACATAACTTTTTACTTGGGCCCAAACAAGTTCAATGGGATTTAATTCGCAATGATACGGAGGCAGACGAAGAATAGTAATATTTCGTTTCTGTGCAATTTTGTCAACTACATACTCGGTGAAACGAGCTTTATTTGAGGACACTATGGACAACAGTTCCTTTTTCACCATACTTTCATCAAATGGTATGTTATTCTGTCTAAACCACTGAATAATATCCGCTTTTCTCCATGAATTAGTTGGTATTCTGTCAACTTTTCTGGAATGATAACTCGCATTGTCCATCACTATCACAGAATTAGGTGGAATGAGATCTAACATTTGTTCAAAATATTCTTCGAACACATCGCCATTCATGTCTTCATGGTAATCGCCAGAATGATTTGACTCAAACATTAACAAACCGCCCTCAACAAAACCATCAACACTTCCAAGGTGTGTAATAATCAGTCGCTTTCCTTTCCCAGATGGTGGTTTTAGTCCGGTGGACCAGCCTTCTAAGAATGCTTGACGAAAACTTGAAATATTTTTGTCTTGCCAAATCTTCCCAACCGTATATCCTTCATTAGGCCATGTTTCGTCCAGATAATAAATCTTTCTATTCTCACTTCGAAACTGCTTTATCTGTCTTAAGTAATGTCTCCTCCAGCAAATAATTTCATCTTTTTCGATTAGCAGCGATTTTCTGCTTTGTTTTTCCCAGCTGAAATTCATTTGTTTTAAAGTTGTCCACAATTTCTTCCTGCTTATCGTTGGAGACATATTTTGGTCTTGCTTCAAGGCTCCTAAAATTTTGTCGATGGTTGGTATTTCCTTATTAAAATAAAAGGAATGTACTGTTCTTCTAATTATAAGTTTGTAGTCTTCACCGATAGGCACCGTCTTTCTTCCTGAAGATGGTATAGGTGGTTTTACAGCTCCACTTTTTCGTTCACACCTTAATTTATATATCGACGTTTTTGAAACACCCGTCATTTGCGAACACATTTCCACCACAGTATCAACGCTATACAGAGGATTTTGATGTTTGAGGGCGTCATATACATTAAGAATAGTATTCTTTTCGTTAACAGAAAATGGACATTTGCTCGCTCGTTTCACTGGAGAGAAAACTGAATTAGCCATTTTAATTGAAACTATGAAATGAAACAAACACACTGTGTCTTCTTCGGAAGAACAAATATAACTGAAAAATTACAATTACTTCAACTTTAGGGTATGCATACAAAAAATCGTCAAATTTGAATGTTTACAATAGTAATAAAAAAACCTAAGTGTGATAAATATAATGCTGGGAAAGTCCGAGTATTAGGACAGGTAAACGTTTAAAATATGTACGTATATGTACGTAATTATGTACGCCTATGTATCAGCCATCAGAAAATGATTTATTACTTCGCATCATTTCGGAATAGAGTATATGTTAAATGGATTGGATTGGATAAATCACACAATTCGTGGATTCATAAAACAGATGTACTATAATTTAATGGTTGCACCTTAAACGTATTTTAATTAAAACTTTTATATTTTTGTATTAAATAAAACAAATATTAGTATTAAAATATTTTGTTAAAAATCAATTTAAATTTAAATATTTAATCTTTGATTAAAAATTTAAATCCTAAGTTCGTTACTTAGAAATATGTCCAAAATATTTTGACATTGCACAATTCTTCAAATCAAATCGAAGTCTGTCTGCATAGAATTTCTGATATTCAGATTTTCGCGCTTGCCTATAGGCAAGCGCGATTGGATTTAGCACTTCTTATATGTCGGATAGAATGTTTCTTAATTGTGTTCAAAGACTAGTTTGAAACAATTTGAACTACTTCTCAAATTCTTGTTTCTTAATTATTTGAATTTTATAATCCACAATCTTAATGAGTGGCCATATTGTGTCAGCAGAACTGCATGAAAGATACACATAGTTTCCATCCAATTTTTGATTTTTTAAGTGAGGCAATCA
Source organism: Pissodes strobi (assembly GCA_016904865.1). Lineage (NCBI taxonomy): Eukaryota > Metazoa > Arthropoda > Insecta > Coleoptera > Curculionidae > Pissodes > Pissodes strobi. Next base: position 70,232 of record MU184780.1, read on the forward strand.
TTGAATTTATGAAAGCTTAAAGTAATGTTGCCACTCATCACCGACTGTATATCAGAACTAGAAGAATAAAAATAATTAGCTATCACTCCCTGGTATTTCGTCCAGGCTCACATAAAATCCGTTTCTACCTCCCATAAGAATTCTTGGTGAAAAATCACTGTAACTCATTCAATAGCTATGAACTTAGATGAAGAATTATTTAAATAATAAACTTTAGAATTTAGAAGTGTTAATGTGTAAACATCTTACGCGGCGGCATAAGGGTAAAATAGGCAGTATAGAAGTGTATATTACAATGGAGCACCCTGTGTATTTTTAGGTTTTGTTTGTGAATTTTATACACTGTTAATAAATCAAGATCTATATTAGATATTAACGTTTGAAAATGGGTATTTTGGACAATTTGTCGGGCAGTATGTTTTAAATGGATTGGCTTGGAACGAAAGGTTTATATTTTCTACTTCTTAGTTTTTCATGGGCTACTTAGTTGTACCACTTTCCGGTCTAACCGGAAGTAGCAATTTTCCGATCGAAATTGACAAAAATCAACACCTCTTGTTAGACCGGAAAGTAGTACCGCTAAGTAGCTCATGAAAAACTAAGAATTAGAAAATACGAACCCTTTTGCTCTAAGCTAATCCATTTGGAATATACTGATTTTCAAATTGTCCGAAATACCAATTTGTAAATTTTTAAACGTCAACTTACTTACCTACTTACTTACTTCCTTCCTTTATTTATTGCTTTTCAAATATTCAGATATATTACAGAGATCATTCTGGAATATACTAAGCTCTTCATAAAACATTTATTCTATATATAATACAAAAACAATTACACAATTGTATAAAGAAGGCTGATTAGTACTAACAAATTTTAGATCTATTTAAAAAAGAAGAATGATGGTACAATGATCTTTATAAAATTTAATCTTAACTATCAAATTTCCACTCCTAAATTAAACTAATTTGGTGTTATTTTAATCAAGATAAACTTATTTATAAATAATATAGCTATATATATTTCTTGCAGGTACATGCCTCCTTCCACGGACATGCCATATTCTATTAGAGACATCGAATCATTATACACTGATAACTCAGGTAACCAAATTGATATACTGGTTGGTGATATGAATATAAATTGAGCAGCTGATAATGAAAGTGGGGTAAGCATTTATAGAACTATGTTTGGGTCATTTTGGCTTCTTATCTCCTATAAAGAGCTATACACGAATAACGCCTGAAACAAAGTCTGTCCTGGACCATATTTTCGTAAAAAAAAAATAACGAACCAGTCTTAAATATTTATCTTTTGTATTGCACTCTGCCCTTACAGATTATTACCCTATAATCTTAAACATTGAACTAAGTCCAAATGCACAGGTAGAAAACGTGAGTGAAACTAAATTTCATTATTTTTCCAAGATTGATACATACGTTTAGGTAACCTTATTGAAAATAAAAGCTGGAACAGTGTTTTGAATCTAACGGTGCAGAATATGCCACACAAAATTTTTCTAGAATAATAGCTGATACTCTAAACAATGCTAAAATCGTTAAAACATATAAAACCAAAAATTATGGAAAATTAAAAGCCTTCGATAACAATTGGAATCTATAATTCTATAAAAACTAAAGACTAGCTTAAGAAAAAAAACTCCTACTATATAACAATGAGAACAATAAAAAAGTGTTTACAGATTACAGAAATTCTCTCAGTAAAGTCAATAAAAAATGCAAACATTTTTTCTACAAAGCTGAATTAAATAAAAGTGGACATAATCATAAAAAAATATATTATGACGTTATTTTCAAAGCTACCGATACTGCTAAAACAAAAAGTACCCCATATTTGGAGATTACCAGCAATAAAAACTCCAGATTTGATAATAATAAGGACTTATGGGTTCTATTTTACAATAATTCTCTCTTTATTCTTTATCACTCTCTACAATTAAACACACTTAACTACTCTTTACACATAATAGCTCTTTACAATTCAACACTCAATGATTAACTAACTCGACACGTTTTCTGCCTGCTATTTATATACAATCTAAAATCTATCACGAATACTCCCGGATAAACGAGGCCACTCTATAATATTCTCGACCAAGGCATCGAGAGAATTCCACAGTTCCTGAATCTTCGCGGCCGGCGGTGACTCATACGTAGACGCGACAAGGCTAGTTCTATCGGGTAGCACAAAAACATTCGGATGGTTGCTAGCCGTGACATTGCCTCCCTCTTAAACCTGATCGTCTCGATCAGCTACTGCATGTCCGTGATATGCTTTGATCCTGTCGTGGTGGACAACTTTCAGTTTGCTTCTGAGGCTACGTTGAATTCTATACACTACGTCATTAATTCTTTTGACGACTGTATAATGCCCTTCCCATACTGGCATTAGCTTGATAGATCTTCCTTCCCTCCTTTGCGGATTATATTACCAGACTTTATCATTCATCTGAAATCCTATAGAGTTAGCTTGGATATTATATCGAACCTTCATTCGGTCACTGGCGAGACGTTCAAACGGTAGTACCACATCATTTTGTTTCATCTCCCTACTAGATTTTGTCTGGGGTCCTTGACTTGAGGCACAGGTTGAACACTGCCGGCACCATGCTTTCACGTTCTGGCAGTAGTTGACTCTGTAAAATCTGTCGCGGATCTTGTCAACCGTTCTGTTAACTCCGAGATGAGCACCAAACTTTCCATTATGTACTTTTTCCAGGACTTCCGATACCCTCTTCCTTGGTACCACTAACTGCGTCTTCACTACTTTCCATCGGCGCTTTCCCAGGCTCGTTTAAGAAGTCCATTTTCAACTACCAGGGAGTCCCACTGAGCCCACAGAGATTTAAAAGTAAATCTCTTAGTTGAAATATCTCTCCAGCTTGGTCTCGGTAGACGTTCTTTCTTAGTTTTTAGCAGTAGTGTTATTTTACTATCCTTAAGCTGATCTTTTCTTAGTTGCTCTGTGGTCTACACACACGATCAACCTTAAACTTGATTCACCTAATGGGAATGATTCCTTCTCGTTGGTCTATTCTTTGGCAATGGCAATCTTATAATTTATTATCCTCTTCCTTCCCTGTGCTTATGCTTAAAGTTATATTGTTTTAACTCTTCTTGACTTGACTTTGAACTGCTAGCGTCTCTGAATGGAGATGTAGACCGTAGTTGTACTCGACAGTCTCTCTCGAAATGCCCAGTCCTGCCACATATATAGCACTGATTTGAAACATTTCGGTTACGTGCCCTATTTTCTAATGGTTCCCGGAATCTTTGTACTTGACAGTCTCTTTTGAAATGGGCAGTCCTGCCACATCTATAGCACTGATTTGAAATATTTCGGTTACGTGGCCTATCTTCTTGTGGCTTCCGGAGTCTTTTTTTGAAATGCCCACTCCTGTCACATCTATAGCACTGATTAATAGCATTTTGGTTACATAGCCTAACTTCTAGTGGCTCCCGGAATCTTTCCGTGGGCGTGGCCTGAAAAACCGGTTAATTTCTTCAAAATACCGTCCATCTATGTTAATTCAGAACTGTTCGCCAGTTTTCTTCCTGGATCGATACGGCCCTGATTGTTGGCTTAGAGATGTTACAGGCCGCCTCGATTTCTAGGGCTCTACCTAAAACTTTACGGCTGCTATCAAATTTGGCTAGACGTAGCATCTTCTGAGTTTCTGGATCTCTGATACCACGAAATATTTAGCAGCAAGTTTCTCTTGAAATTCTTCCGTTGCTTCCGGATAGACCAATTGAACGAGACGACTGATGTCTGCCTCAACCTCTTGCAGGTTTTCACCAGGTTTCTGATGTCGGAATTTTACTTGTGCCTGATACAGTTGTCTGCTGTGGTGGTTTCCAAACCGTCTCTCCAGGGCAGCTACAAGTGTGTCATATTTCCCCTGTTGGCTGATGGGAATGGCCTGTAGTAGTTCCAGGGCAGATCCACGAAGCGTTACCACTAGTGATGTCGCCATTTCTTCATTATTCCAATCGTTGGCAACAGCAGCGGCTTCAAATTGTCTTCTGTACATTCTCCAGGATGTTTAACCGACATAAGTTGGAAGTTTGATATTTTGTCCTGTGGCGAATACCCTCTCGGTGGGTCCTTGATGTTTTGGTCTGGTAACTTCTGCTTGTAGATTCTTCATTTCTTTCTGTATGTCTCCTACTTCTTTTTGTACATTTCCAACTTCTTTTTATACATTTCCCACTGCTTTTGGTACGGTTCCAACTTCTTTTTGTATATTTACTTCTTTTTCAAATTTCTCATTTTGCCCGTCCAATATTTTCTGCAATTTTCCTTGCTCGCTTACAATTACATCCAGCATTCATTTCTGAAGCTGGTCCTGTTCTGCTTGCCATTTCTTTTCTTGGTCTTGAAAATTTTACTGAAGCCGGTCCTGTTCTATTTGCCTTTTATCTTCTTGGTCTTGTAAAATTTTCTGATGCCGGTCCAGTTCTGCTTGCCTTTTATCTTCTTGTTCTTGTAAAATTTTCTGAAGCCCGTCCTGTTCTGCTTGCCTTTTACGTTCATCCTCTTCCCGATCCGCTTGCTTTTTATCTTCTTGATCTTGAAAAATTGTCTGAAGCCTGCCCTGTTCTGCTTGAATTTTACGTTCATCCTCTTCCCGATCCGCTGGCTGCATTATACGCCCAAAAAAAGTGTTTAAATATCTATATCACTACACTCCATTTTTCGGTAATATGTAAAATAAAAAAGTTAATTGGAGGAAGTATTGGGTATACGTCATTACCCTGTACATTTCTAAGGCCATTTTCCTAACATAAATATACGTATACAGGGTGCTACAAATTCGTTTCTTTGTATGGGTATCTCAAAAACCGTAAGAGATACGAGGTCGGTTAAATTGGGGCAAAGTTGCGCAATTTAGGGGTGATTGACATGCGGTCGAGAAATTTAGAAAATTCCGTCTACTTCCGGAGATATCCGTAAAAAACCGAAAATGATCTACTTTATTTTTATTTTTTCCTGCCTTTGTTTGAAGAGATAAAGTAAAATAAATGTTACATTCCCGTTGCGACTTTTTCTCCTCTACAAGCTGGCGGTATCAAATTTTAACTCCGACGTTTCGCTCTCGGGCCCCCTTCATCAACTTAATTTTTTTAAATACGGACCTGGATTTTTTATCTGATTTTTAAAAAGCCTTTGGTCTCCCAAAACTAACGATGTATCACACTTGTCCGATAGTGGTAACAAATATTGTCATAAGTGAAATCGGGTCAGAAAAGATCGCCCCATCTCTGTCTAACACATTATCTCTTATGGAAAAAATCTAAATTTGTTGATTTATTGATAAGTGCGATACATCGTTGGTTTTAGGAGACCACAGGCTTTTTAAAAAGTAGATAAAAAATCCAGGTCCGTATTTAAAAAAATTAAGTTGATGAAGGGGGCCCTAAAGCGAAACGTTGGATTTGAAATTTGATACCGCCAGTTTGTAGAGGAGAAAAAGTGGCTATGAGAATGTGACATTTATTTTACTTTATCTCTTCAAACAAAGGCAGGAAAAAATAAAAATAAAATAGATGATTTTCGGTTTTTTACGGATATCTCCGGAAGTAGACGGAATTTTCTAAATTTCTCGGCGGCATGTCAATCACCCTTAAATTGCGCAACTTTGCCCCAATTTAACCGACCTCGTATCTCTTACGGTTTTCGAGATACCCATACAAAGAAACGAATTTGTAGCACCCTGTATAATATTGAAAAAATAATTTCACGAAATTGCTTTTTTAGCCCCTATATCTTATTTAATAAACTGAAGGTGTGCAGGTTTGGAATTTCGATGAAAATGTCAGAGGAAGGTTTAAATATTTTAATGCCCTAGGAATTTTAGCAGCAAATTTAATGAGGATATTCTGCGATGGAGCCGTCGAAAAATAATCGGATTTAGAAATTAAATTGCATTGTGGCGAGATGATAATTTTTAAATTCACGTACACTCCAAAATGATGGCTTATTTGAAGAATTTGGTAAATGTGAATTTTGAAAGAAGTTTTGGAACTACCATAATATAACATCTGTTATTGCAAATATACTTACAATGCAACTAATGCAATTAAATTTAATAGGTAACTATTCAAAATGAAGAAGATGGATTTTCAACCTGTGATAAATAATTCTCGCAATAGTTGTATTGTTCTACAACACCAGATATGTAGTCATAGATGACTAAATTGTCATCATTATTTGGCCAGAAGCGAGAATATAGGTTATAGATTGCAAAGGAATTGTTAGACTCAAAAACCTTACGCTAAGACGAAAGTTCTGTTTTTAGCAGAAATAGAAGATGGCCACAATTTGGCAAATTCTTGCAGACAGTTTAGTCTCAGTCACACAATATATTATGTATCGGTGAAGTATTGCAAAAGCTGCAGCTTTCATTGCCGACCTTGTTTGGCTCTCTAAGATGATACTTCAAAGCAATGACAATCAAATAAAAAATAGATGGAGAATTATACTAAATACGTGCTACCACAACAGCTCACATGCAAACCGCTAGGAGGTACCTGAATGAACATGCAGTTACCAGAATGAAAGCACGTGGAGTTTTCTGATAAATGTTAGCCATGGAATTGCCAGTTCAATGTTCATAACTAAATTAGTAGATTACATGATTTCATTCCTTTTCAAATAACTTAAAAACAACAACTTTAAATTGCGTATAACAAAGATATCTAGATTCTTTCTATTGTTTTATTCAAATTTCTCTTAAAACAATGATGTTTTCAAACTAATACATGTTACTTTTTTATTGGCCCCATTTTTTTAGTCTATTTTGGTTTATTCTTGGACTTTGCAAAGCTATAAAGTAGGAGACTCAATGCGCAGGCATTGACATTACCGACACGGATTCTTTGTGATGTCACTCATGTCGGCCATCTTGTCTAAGATTTTTTTGTGGGTTTTTTAAGTGTTTCTAGCACTATTTTTATTATGTTACCATATATTTTTTTATAAGGGAACTATGTAATAATGGTGACAATTTGTCAAGTGTGCAAAATCAGTGATTTTTCCCATGAAAATATTTCCTTTCACTGGTAATCCTAAAAACCAACATACATCAGTTTAACAGGATCATCAGTGGGGGGAGGAGATTATACTCCCCACGCCCCGCGGATACCAAAATATTTTCGAAAAAATGGGAAAATGAAAACAAAACGTAAAAAAAATGTTCGGAAATTTAATAAAAGTATTTTAAAACGAATTAAGAAAAAATATATTAAAAACAATTAGAGAAACGCGGTTTTTGGCGAAAAAGGAGTTCAGCTACGAGGTCGGGGATGGCAAAAATGTGAAGAAAAAAATGCTTCATGAAGAAGAAAATTTGAACAAATTGAAAAAAAAAAGTAAAAAAATGTTCGGAAAGTTAATACAAGTATTATAAAATGGAATAAGGAAAAAAATTAATTAAAAAAAAACGTAAAAGATTGTTCGGAAAGTTAATAAAAGTATTAGAAAACCAAGCGGATCGGGAAGAAGATGAACGTAAAAGGCAAGCAGAACAGGACGGGCTTCAGAAAAAAATTAATAAAAAATAAAGTCAGAGAAATGCGGTTTACGGCGAAGGAAAAAGCTGAAAAAAGCAAAACGAAATTAAAAAAGTTTTGTCAAAGTATCTATTTATATCCTCTTAAACCCCGTCACAGTATAGATTAAATGCAAATTCTGTTTTAAATTGAAAAATTGGTCCTTAGCGACACTTATTTTTTTAAGCCTATTAATATTGTTTAATGCACTTTATATACAAATTCAAAACATAAATTGACATTAAATTTTTGATATTATATTATCCGTTGCGCCTGGTGAAGCTAAGAAATTTTGTACCTGAGTCAAGATAACCGATTTCCCAGAGAAATGGAAAAATGTGTGTGTGTAGGTGAGTGTGTGCGTGTTTAAATATTATTTCTCAATTATTTTTTTTATTTATCTTAATACACAAACACATCTGAAAAAAATTTACATTTGATACAAACTAGAAGCGAGCCAATATATTTTCATCAAGCTTAATTAAATTAAACCATAGTTATTCATTTTATTCTACAAATTTTCCAATAATATACTTATTACAAATTTCCACTTTTTTCTAAAGTTTCATCTATCTCGCAATCAAACCCGGATTAACACTAAATTATGTTTTTTTTTCTGTGATCATGCTGATTTATTAAAACGTGTTTTATGTTTCACCTGGGTTAATTTTTATTTATTTTTTTATAAAATATGGTTTTATTTGAAATTTAAAATTACTTAATGAGAATGTTATATTTTATATCCTGATAATTCTTTTGTCAACATTTATCATTTGCTGATCATAAATATTGTTTTTTGTTATTTGATTTAATTAATAGGTGATATTAAAAATGGTATAATGCTAAAACCTAAAAACTAACATACACCATTTCTATAAAACTTGCAACAATACAAAATTTCAGTTTCTTTAAACATTCAATTACCCTGCTTAGAAGATTGGTATTTATTTCTAAACTTTGGACTTTAATATTAATTCAGTGATATTACTAGTTATATCGGACAAAATTCAGAAAGTTTTGGACATTGGTAGAAATGTTAGGAATGACATAAGAAATACTAAACTGAAAAGTACCCACCCCTATATAGTGAGCTTCATCCCCTAGGACGTCGTTTTTGCCCACTTTTTCAAGTTATAAAATAATAATGTGAGAAATAAGGCGTATTATACTAATCCACTAAAATGTATAAGCTACTAAATAGATATCACCCTGTCCTAAGTTTGAACTTGAACTTGGAAATTGTTATATGAACATTAAAGGCAAACTATAAACAACGCGAGCAATCAAGGGGAGCGATTATAAACCTTAAGCGAGCAATGGTCATCACTTTCTTTAATATAAATACGCTACTGATCCTTCAGTTCGGCAGGCTTCTCTCTCACCTTAAACCAGCTCTCAGGTTAGCTACATAGCTGCCTTCGGATTCTATCCGCTCCTAGGTTAGCTACATAGCTGCCTTCAGGTTTTAATCCTCTATTCCTGACCCAAACCTAGTACCGGTTAGCCACACGGCTGCTGAGTCTAGGGGTTTCACAACCACAGTAGTAAAAGTCAAATCGATGATAAGTTTGTCAGTTCTCAGAAAGACTAGTGTCTAAGTAGAGTCTCTTAAATAGTTAAAAAGTTTAGTGAAATATTCAAGTGCTCTTTCATCTTAAATAAAACAACATAAAACTGTTAAGAAAAACTATAATTATAAGACAGTGACCACAGACATATAAACAATTATTACAAACCATACCTCAAATCGAGAAAACATGCGCGTCTTAGTAATCGGGTATAATAGAATCTTATTACATTTCTGACCAACCGACTTGGATTAAGTCTTTGGCAAATAGACATTGTTATTATTATAACTAAAAGTGCTTTCTTTATCATCTCTTCTCACCCGTCGTAAATCGGGCCCGGACGCCCTGAACTACACCCCTGCACACTAAGCAAGGCGTGTCATCACGGATAAAACATACAGTGGCAGATTGGAGGAAGCGTTAAGTCTAACCAAGAGACCCCTTCATTGTACTAATCGTTACACGACTCTTCTCTGAGACGTTGTCATTCTTTTTATTCTTGACAGTATATAAGGGTTACTTCCTAGTAACACAGTAAATGCAATCTAATATATAATACTCGTATAATATAAAGTCCAAAGCTGAACGCCAAAAAGTTGGCAGTAGGCTACTGGCCTCAGTTAAAATTAAAATAAATTAACCACTTCCACTCTGCTAATCCTATAAAACCTCTCGATTTTTAAAGAAGAAGTAATATTATAGAATCGTACTTGATTGCACACCACCCACCGATCTCAATAGGTCGGTGACACCACCCCAAAGGTTCATTTGAAGTGAAACTTCTTTATCGACGCCGACGGGGCGACAATTTTCAGAAGCGTCTAGCTGCACCAGATGGATTTCGATTGCGAAGCTTCGCGCATGCTCAGTTTTTGACACACATTTGGCAAAAGGCCTTCAATGTATGGTAAATTGCTTTCAGCAAGCCTGGTGCTGGTGGCGCAGTAGTTAGTACGCTGTGCTTGTTATACGACGCGACGGCCCGGGTTGCATTTAAGCGCCTCGGTCAATGAAATTATTTTCGCTGCTTTGATTGGTCTAGACCGAGGGCAGGTACGTTTTGCCACACTTGAATGAAACGCGGTGCAATATGCCATGGCACGACTAAAACGTGGTGCATATTATGTCACTTTGCCACGCGCTAGAACATGGTACAGGTTGTGCTTTTCTTTATCTTTTTATTTCATATTACTCAATTATGTCAATAGTTTTATCGTATCCAACAAATTATGCTTATCTTGATATTACCAACGATTGCTACACATGCACAAACTTCAATATGAAGTTTTTCGGAAAATATATTACAATTTATAGTTTTTGTTGTTATGTTCTGACTTACGTATATTGCTGAGCCCCCATGTATGCAGTCTTTCAGTGCTCTGTTAAGCAGATAATACAAGACTGTCAAATCTGTTTGAGATGCCTTGGACATTTATGCAGCATAAATTCATTTGTTTATTTATCCTGCCATCCCTTTCATTGAATTCAATCTCCTAAGTTGCAGGCTTCTGTGGGCTTATACAGCCCAAACTGCCTAGGGCCCTCTCTTGATCTGGTTGCTCCATTGTTAAGACCTGTCTGTTCCCGGTTGAATCTGTAAGCCTGTTGAGTGATATTTGGTTTCTTGTAGCCTGTTGATTTTGTTTATATGTAGGTTGGTTACACTGTCCTTCAAACCTGGGTATAGGTTTGCAAAATAAATAGTTTGATATCTCAATTCCAGTTGGCCAGACTTGCGGTTTAATATTGTCTCAGATATGTCCTTATCTACACCAACTTTCAAACAATTATGAGATCCTCTTTTGTTTGGGACCTGTCCGATACTGAAATCGTGATTCGGAAATTTACCACTTAAATATGTTTGGAGATCTTGGGCGGTATATGAAGTTCGATATTTTGTTTTCTTAGCTGCCAAATTCAGATCACAATCTCCAGTTCCAAAAATTCTCTTAACGTTGCCAAGCTTTTGAACATTATTCATTACTGATTGCTGTTTGGTAACTTCAATGATATATGATACTTGCTGTTTGGTAACCTGCCCTGTTGGTTGTTTTAGATTGGCTGATGGGCTTTGTACCTCATGCTGTGATGGCAAATTTGGGAATAGCTTTTTCTCGAGCAAGTTAGAAATTGTTATGTGTTAGTGGGAACGACCGGAAGGCATATTTACTGGCCCTACCTAAACGGTATAGTAGTAATGCAGTGCTGCGATTGATGTTCTGAATGTCAGGTGGTTTTGCATTTTTTACCACGTATTAGAATTATCCATGCCTTTACGGTCCAGTGATTTGCTTTCAATAGGTCTGATGGTGCAGCGGTCAGACCCTGTGATTGTGATACGGGAGGCCCGCATTCGATTTCCGTCGGAGGCAAAACATGTTTGTTAAGGAAGAAGTTTCACCTCTAGCAGACAGTGACAACAGCCATTTAGATTTGGCCCCCCCGCCCTAAGAGGAATGCATCATTGTAGTGACCTTGAGTCGTCACAGTAGGTGTAGTGGGAGAAAATAAAGCTTGTTACACTGTCGAGTGTGAAATAGTGGTTATTTCTTTACTTTTTCGGATAAGACCACTTTGGGCGCTTTGGATAATAAGCCATACATATACAGAGTGTTCGGAAATTGGGTTCCGAAACTCATAGGGGAAAATCTAGATGCCAAATTAAGGTGAGTTTGTCTTATAACAAAAGTTTGAAATCTCGATATTTTCCGAGTTATAGGTTGTCAAATATCATTTTTTTAATTTTAATTTTTTACATAATGAGGTTAATCCCTAACGAAATAAGCTGGTATTTGGCATATGGTTCTGATATAGTAAAGGTCACCGTTTGATAATAAAAATATTCAGTATTGTGTTACTAGAGGGCACTTTACCTACAATTTTTTTTCCCTGTATCTTGTTTATTTAGACTAATAGTGCGAAATGAAATATGTTAACTTAAAGGCAACTCAAAACACTCAAAAATTGGTACTCTTGTTCAGAGTCGCTAATTGTCACCGTTTAGCCACAAATAGATTTTTTTTACTTCCGACACGAATATTTCACATATCTTAACCAAAGGTGATTTAAATAGCCTTAGGTACTTAATGAAATAAATATGAAAAAGTGTAAAAAAAATCAAGGCAAGTTTTATTTAACCAGTAGCTTGATTGTGACATTGACTTTTTCAAATTTAATTCATTAAGTACCTAGGGCTATTTAAATCACCTTTGGTTAAGATATGCGAAATATCCGTGTCGGAAGTAAAAGAATCTATTTGTGGCTAACAGATTTCATTTCGCACTATTAGTCTAAATAAACAAGATACAGGGAAAATTAAAAAAATGTTGTGGGTAAAGTGCCCTCTAGTAACAGAATACTGAACATTTTTATTGTCAAACGGTGACCTTTACTATATCAAAACCATATGCCAAATACCAGCTTATTTCGTTAGGGATTAACTTCTTTATCTAAAAAATTAAAATTAAAAAAATGATCTTTGACAACCTATAACTCGGAAAATATCGAGATTTCAAACTTTTGTTATATGACAAACCCACCTTAATTTAGCATGTAGATTTTCCCCTAAGAGTTTCGGAACCCAATTTCCGAACACCCTGTATTTAACGAAGTATAATCCCCGCCCTGATTTCGTTTGCGCTTTATTTACCAAACAATTAGACATTTTAGGGGAAATTGTTATAGAACCTTTTTTGTAGAGAACTTTATGAGGAACAACTTTGTATAAAAGAACTTTTACCTACCATGCACTGTGTTGTAGATATTCTGTAAAACATTAAAATTGGGGTGGAAGCAATATTGTAAGGGATGAAGCACACACTTGGGAACTTTTTAGTTTGTCAATATTTATGCTATCCTTAATATTTCTACCAATTTTTAAAACCTTCTAAATTTTGTCCGATATATTACAATTTTGTGTAATATTATTGAAATATAATGCTTCGTTATTTTTAACACACCATATTACGTATTGTACTATATATTGATTACCTACTGTTATATTATGTATTACTGATATTATTTTTATGTTTCACAAATTATATTTGTTATTAAGTAAGCAAAACGTATTTTTCTATTTATTTTAAATATTAAATCATAGCTTTTACAAAGAGTAATTTTTTTACATTCATATCGCGTGTTCAGATAGCTGTTTTATTAGATCTAAAGAGGTTTTTTTCACTCGAAAGTTTTAATCCGCTTTTTGGAAAAATATTGGAATGTAAAAATTAAACTAGCAGTATGTTTTGAAATGGGTCTGAGAGTGATTTTCCAGAAAATTCATAGAGAATAATCCCATATAATGGTAACATTTTTAAAACACCCAGTAGATATATTTATTTTTATTACGCATGCATCATAATCAACGATTATCGCACGCTGTAGCGTGCATAAAATGATGTCTATGGTGCCCCTACTTTTTTAAAGGTTGCTATAGAAACATTTGATCATATCAAATGTGACAGATTAATATATTCGTCAATATATCCCTTAAATTTAATATTTAAAACATGTTTGAGATTATGAAGCATTCGTAATAAAAAATAGCGTATGATATACGTGTGTAAGAGGCCTTTAAAGCCCTTGCGACTTACAAAACACTCCGCTGCGCGTCGTGTTTTGAAATATGTCGCGCGTGCTTTAAAGGCCCTCTTATACACTTATATCATAATATACTATTAAACCAATTTAAAAAAATATAATCCGAAATAAAAATAGTGATTGAAATCTAAAACGTAGTATTAATAAGCATTGTTTAAAGCCCAGAATAGTACGCCACTGGCAGTTTTCATGTTGACAGAACGTTTCACATTCACTTGCGGATGCTGTGACAATATCAGTTCATTTCATGCGTGCGCGCGCACCATCGCCTGCCTGCGCGCCATGTCTTCGTGATCGTGATGCAACCAATCGTTTGTATGTGCCCTGGTGGTCTAGGGGTTTGCATGATTAGCCTTCACTTCGGCGATTCGAGTTCAAACCCCGTCGGTGTTTTAAATTTTTTTTTAAGGTTATATTTCTAAATTTTTTTTTTCTTGTTTTTGGGTATGTCTTGGGTTAGCACCTGGTTAGTTTCCTTTTCTTGAGCCCCCGTAGCGAGCGGTAGCGAGCGGAGGGTCATTCGAAAAGTGAAATATGCGAAGGAATGAAATGAAATTGTCGGAGTATCGTCAAGTTTCACATTCTAGACCACAACCAAGCGTTTTGTTGTAGTATCATTGCTTCAAAGGACCTTGTCACGTTAAAAAGTTCGTTACTGGCCTCCAAGTTCATTTTTGATAAACTTTAGCAGCTTCTTAGGGCAGCTAAGTGGGCAGAAGATGTTCTGGATCATTTCTCGAATAGGTTATATTACCTTTTGTTGCAGCATTTCCATCGGTGACAAGTTTTGTCGTTGTTTCTCCAAAATTTCGATTGAGGTCTTAAGTGATCCGTATTGATGGGTGCCAGTCAGATGTTCTGACTTGTCTTTTTAGTTCTGTATTATATCGCTAAATGTATCGTCTCTCTTTGAAACTTATTAGCAAGTCAGTAGAGCATTGATTTTTAATAAAAAGCGGTATAACTTACAGAATAGTATTATTGTTCATTTTCAAAACATATGTTTTGAAAATGCACAGCTAAGCTAATTCACGAAAGAGCCGTTTATAACAAGCGGCGTGGCCGCCTGTGCCTGCGGCACGCGCGAGGCCCTTCGGGCCTCGTTTGTGTGACCTTCGGTCACACATTGTTGCCACGCTCCTATCCGTACCGTGGCCTATAATTAGAAAGCCCTTATAATTAGATTTACCGATCGCTAGTCTAATTTTACCGTGATAATTTTCTAATTGGTTGCCATGGTAACCGACTTGTCAACGTCAATCGCTAAATTTTTTTTATCTTTAACTAAATACCAAATATCAAATCTCTAAGTCGTACGATTGACGAATTATGACGATTTTTTTTTGGTTACCATAGCAACCAATTTTTTAGTATGAAATTATGCTTCATTAACAATCCTAAGTACCATACTATATATTTTATTAATGATATACATATTATTAATTGGTTGCCATGGTAACCGACTTGTCAACGTCAATTGTTAATTGTTTTTTAATCTTTACCTAAATACCATATATCAAATCTCCAAGTCGGACGATTGACGAATTAAGACGATTTTTAACTTTTTTTTGGTTACCATAGCAACCAATTTTTTATTATCAAATTAGGCTTCACGAACAATCCTAAGTACCATACTATATCTTTTATTGGTGATATACATATTATTAATCGGTTGCCATGGTAACCGACTTGTCAACGTCAATCGTTATTTTTTTTAATCTTTACTTAAATACCAAATATCTAATCTCAAAGTCGTAGGATTGACGAATTATGACGACTTTTTACTTTTTTTGGTTACCATGGCAACCAATTTTTTAGTATCAAATTAGGCTTCATAAACAATCCTAGG
>MU184780.1:102022-128488 GCA_016904865.1 Pissodes strobi
ACTACGTTTAGTTCGAGAACATACTCGTACGTAGAAGCGCATTTTTTTTATTTACACTACATCTTTGAGATGCAGGAGCAGCTTGACTACGTTTAGTTCGAGTATCGTTGAAAGCCAACATGTTATTGCCATATATACATATTACATTACAATAAAAAAATATGTAAATTTATTGTACTCTTTCTAGTACTGCTATGTAAACATCTTCTAGTGTACAATCGAAATGATCTAATTGTGATACGTTAGTATCATTACACTGCAGCCAATTACCGTTCTCTTTTAAAATGACTGCTATGTAATGGCCCGATGTAAGTTGATCACCCAAATGTTTTATAACACATTTTAATTGAAACACTTGATTATCGATTGTAATTCTTTCGGGATTAAAATCGATAATTTTTGTATTAATTTTGATCGATTCGTTATTTTCTCTGCGATATCGAACAAATACCATAAAAAGGTATTTATTCACTAGCTGTAAATGAGATTTTATTTTAATGAAAGACAAACATGTCGGGCACTTAATATCTGTTTGTTGAAACGTGAAAAAATCATTAAAAGAAACCTCATTTTGTTCCGTTTCCGGAAAATATACAAAGTGATACTGTTGATTATCACTGATGTTTGTTACCTGACTGGTATTACATAATTCACAGTATTGCTCATCAGCCGTAGACACTTGTATGGATTGAAGAAAGTCATTGTCCAATTTACTGAATAAATAGGTAATGAATTCCTGTACATCCTGTTGTCTAGGTTCGTTAAAAACAGCATCAACTTTGTTTCTAATACCTATGGTGTTAGATTTTTGATGTAAAATAATTTTATTAATTTCAATATTAATCGGAGTATTAGCCTTGCTAACAGACGATCGAAATTCAGGTAAAGAAATTAAACACTGAATTGTTGAATTAGCATAACATGAAACTCCATCTCGATTTTCCAATGGTTTGTGACAATACATACCATCCTCGTACGTATTTACCATCATTGATTCAGACAAAACATTCCTCATGTTTTCGTCCGAATCATTTATTACCATATGTTCAAGCATATCTTCGTCCGAATCGGATGATTCACTTAGAATTATTTCCTCTATGTACGACGAATCAATAATTGGTGATTGAGCAGGCAATGGATCAACATTTTGATCTTGCGCATTTGCATCGATACTTGAACTATTATTGCAAGGTAAATCATCTGTAATAATATCATTTTTGTATAAGTTTACAGCAATAGCTTTATGAAAACTATAAACCGTATCAAACAGTTCACTTTTAATTTTTTGACTGTTGGAAAAACACCAATCTATGTTTGTAGAAGCTTTGGTAGTTGACGCGGTTGATTTTATTTTAGATTCAAAACCTTTTGATTTCAATGTTGAAACTAATTGATTATTTTCCGAAACGGATATGTCACAATTAAAATCGCCCAAAATTAAACAGTCTCCATCGATACTTGTTAAAATGCTTAATAAAATATCAATAGCTTTTTTTGTTTTAAATTTTGGAGGAATGTAAACAACTACCACAGTGAATTGGCCCAGTTGGAATACTACTGATTGAAATACACGAAAATCGTTTATTTCTTTAATTTCTTTGAGCAATTTTACTTCAACATTAACTTTTTTATAACATAAAATTCCAAATGGTTTATGATGATCTGGAAGACAAATGTTACTGAAGCATTCGTATCCCTGAATATCAATTTTATCTGAAGTATTTATCCAGGTTTCTACAAATAAAATTATATCGGACCACATAAAAAATGGATTATTTTTAACAAATTTGTTATGTTTAAGATAACTTTGAATATTTTGATACACAATTGTGACCTTTTCACGTTCGTCAAGTATGTGTTGTTTCAAACTACTTTGAAGCACTTTATTTTGTCGTAAATTTTGCATTTCAGCATAACTTTTATCTGCTACTGTTGCTTTTCGAGGAGCCTGAAACGAACCAAAAAGATACAGACCTGAAAGGTTTGTAGCTCGACTACACGCTACATAAAGCGCGTTTCTGGCTATTGACTTTTGTAAATGCACAGCTACTTGGGTATAAGTGGAGCCTTGGGACTTGTGTATTGTTATACCCTCAGCGATCAGCAACGGAAACTGTTTCCTTTCGACTGATATCTTGTTGCCTTTTTTCATATCTATAGGTTTTGCAACTTTTTCTATTGGTGTCCACGTATTGGGCAAACCCTCTAAAATCATTAAAGTTTGGTATTTTTTTCTTATACTTTTACCAACTCTTTCTTCTGGAAATTCCATCCAAACCGTTTTGGGACTTTTGTCCTGAGATCTAGTAATTTTTCTCAGGATTCCTGTGGCCCCATTGACCAATCCATCTTCGATATTTAAATTACATGAAACCATGTATTTTGCATCCACTTGTAATAGCAATAGTCGAATTAAACCGAAACTTTCACTTTTTTTCAAATTTGTTGCATCTTCTAACAGTTTTGCTTTTAATTTATCATTACATGAACCTTTTACTTTATCAACAGCAAGTGAAGTGGCTTTATCTGTTTTATATTGATTTAATTTTAGAGCATTGAATGTGTCTACCTCGTTATTGCTTTTAAATAGATGTATGGTCATTTCTGGAAGAATTGCGTCCTCCTTGGTTTCCCGTGATTTCAGTAAGGACACCTCTTCTTGAGTCATTTCACCCACGGCCAAATTATTCAATGCCATAGCGAATTTTTTGTCGTCTCGTTGTCGCATAATTTCTGTCAACTCAAAAAATGAAAATTTATCCCACAACAACCTACCGTTTATTACAGCGTATGGATCATTGTATGCAGGGGAAAAAATCCATTTATCACCTACAGGTGGCAATTGTCTTAAATCACCAACTAAAATAATGGAAATGCCTGCAAAGTCATCTTTACTTTTAAATATTTGTTTTAAACGGGAATTTACGTTGTCAAACATTTTGGCACCGACCATTGAAAATTCATCGATAATTAACAATTTAAGTTTGGCCAATTTCGTGTATAAAGTGTTAACTAAATCGTTACTTATTGGTATCAATTGACCAGCATATTGATTAACGGGCAAAGAAAAAACAGAATGTAATGTCATACCGTTAATATTGAAGCTAGCCTTACCAGTAGGAGCTGTTAATATTACCTTAATTGTTTCAGGATTATTACCTGGAATACTGTTGAAATATCTTAAAATCGATTGATAAATAGCGTGTATTAAACGACTTTTACCAACACCTGCACCACCTGACACAATCTCATAAAATGGAGAATTTGCCTTAACTTTACCTAAAGTATGAGTTAGATATTCATACTGTTTTTCGTTAAGAGTACTAATCAACTGATTGTACTCATCGTCGCTAATTTGAAGTGGTGTTGGGAATCCTCTTTTTTCACTCGGTTCTTTTGGATCCTTATTCCTGAAACCATCAATGACGTCCACCGCGGGATCGTCTAAACCATATGGCAGATATTCGGGATCGGGTTCGTGTTGAGACAAATCCGGTATGATATCATTTTCGTCATGTTCTTGTTGAGCATTTTCATATGCTTCATCTAATATCGCCATATCTAAAACATCAAATTTTTTTCTATTTTCTTTAATTTGTTCAAACATTGCCACGTATAGTTGTTCTTGATTTACGTCGATTAATTCTTGTTGCTCGTCTCTCCAAGGAGTATAAAGCATTAGTTGTTGTCTGTAATAATTGATTGGGTCTTGTTGTAACCCATATCTATTAAAACTTAGAACTTTAGAATGTTGACGTTTCTTCAATATGCCGCTTTTATCTGTACATAAAAGCTGATCGGTATTTACGTGTTTTTTTTCATCATAGGTGATAAAATGGTAATCAGCCACAAATTCGGCTAGACACAAATTTTCCAGTTCTTGCGGACGAACAATATAATGATCTAATAAATTAGTTTCGTAAATGTTCACATCGTCGTCCGCTAATAATGCCAATTCTGTTTTTCTTTTCAACATCTTGACTCGGTCGTCTGGTGGCAAACAGCTTATGTATACTTCCTGAGTGCTTGTTTCAGACATTTTCAATTGTAATATACTGTAAGCGGCTTCTTGTGCGCTTACTTCACTGGCGTTCATAAAAACGTTACCTAATTTTTGTAATTGTTGTTTTACATCATAATTACCAGCCCGTATTTCTTGCATTGCCTCTTTTAATAATTTAGACACACCTCGTTCGGACTTGTTAATATAATTGATAATGTACTTACAACATGCGTATGGATCTAAAATGAATTGTATATCCATATTTGACCTCATCATTCCTAGTATTTCTTCGTTGAATGGATTTACGAAACAATCTTTGACTGATCGTTTCAAATATACCATTGGCTTTCGAATGTTTGTTTTAATGATATCAATGTACTTTTCCTTGGTAAGTGAAAATTTGGCTAAAAAGTCAGACATTGAAACTTCATTATCCTTATTTTCGTTAAGAAACTTTTTAATTTCTTGAAATTTACTGGATGCATTTGATGAATCTTTCTCATTTACTTTTGTTGGACATAATATCGTTACCTCGTCCATGGGCAAGAAAGGTATACCATATCGACACGACACCACATTTCGAAATTCCCTTTTACAACTTTTACTATGGTGATGTGTCTGATATGGTATTAGTCCTGCTACTTTTTCCAAAGTACTGTCACACGTTATGTATTTGGCGATAAATTCTTCGCATTTAGCTATGCTTTCTTCACTCTCAAAATTGCAAATAGGAGCGTCCTTTAGCCATAACAAACAGTGTACGTGTGGCGATCCTCGATGTTGAAATTCAACTCTAAAGAAATAGTTTGCTATAGGATAATCTTTAAATATTCCAGAGGTGGATTTTATTTGGTTAAATAAAAGTTTGAACCTGTTATTGAAATAACTTGCGCAGGTAATAGGATCACTACGAATTAATCTAGTTTTTTGTTGATTGGGAAGATTTAACGCCTCCTCCTCTGAAATATCTTTTTTATCGACTACTTTTGTTAAAACTACTAACAATTCTGGCCACATTGTCTCAGCGGCAGACACTGTAAAAAATATAGTGGGCACATTAAATTGCCTTATCATTGACATTAGTTTTCTTTTTTGTTTCTGCCAGTAGACAGGAGCTGATGATATTTTTCCTAAAAAATTATATCCGCTGTTACTTTGAATTAAGCCAGCTAAAACGTCTGCTGTTCGCACTTCCTTAGCCGTGTACTTTTCCTTGCCTATCTTTTGTCGTATTGCTACGTTAATATTACTGATAACTTGAAACAGAATCTTTTTCTTATACATATATAATAAAAAATCAGTTCGGGCAAACCTTCTATCCTTATGTGAAGCTTGTAATTTTGCAATTTCGCTATAAGAAAGTTTACCTTTAAACTGCTTTTTGTTGCCACAAAATATTGTCGGGAAACTAAGTTCTTCGGCATACTTATCTTTCATTAAATGTATTGGTTTTTGGTTTTCGCCAGGAGCCAAGGCAATATTTTCCACTATATCGTTATTCAGTAAGGTTTGTTCACCACCCGGATTGATTTGATCAAAGAAATCCTCTCTCTCGAATTCTTGCAATAGCTGATTCAATTCTTGTTCCAGATTCTCAGGAACTTCATTGATTGTTTCGGCCTCATTGTCGTCAGGATTTTGATTTTGCCTCGCTTGATAATTTTGTAACCACTGGTCCGAAACAGAAATGTTTAACTCTTTGTACAGTGGCTGACTTACCAGATATTCTGCCGCTTTAATGACAACTCCTGGTCGAATTGTCTGGCAAATATAGTCATTGGTAAAGTTGAGTTTCCTTTTCAGCTTCAACTGAATGGTACCGTCGTCGTCCAGATTTCTTGGCAGAGCCTTTACGGTGGTGTCGATCGATATTGGGACGTTCACTATTTGACCTTTAATGCTGCATTGACGATCGTAGCCCAGGCGTTTTATCTGCATGAACGGCAATCTTGGACTGACCAACCTTTCTTCGCATGTCGACAGATCTTGTAACTCAGGCGGAATCGGGAATATAATTTCATAATTTTTGTAACATAGTGAAGGGATCGTTCCTTTGTAGATGCTTTGGTAACAGGATCCACACACAAGGTATGTTTCATTTTCTGATGCGCCGAATATATTCTCCCAGAGAGCATTACCGTATTTGGAAATCACAAATGCTTTGTAAGCCAGTTTGCAAGTTCGGGGAAACCACAATCGATGACAACAGGTGCATTCTTGCGTGGGTCCTTCCTTGATTAATTTCTTAAACGTTTCATGGCCACTATTTAACATTGCTCGAACGTTGTTGAGGATTTCCGTTAGACGATTTTGTTGTCTTTCCGTTTGTTTCTTGCGCTTGTCTTTTTCTCTTTCTGCTTGCCTGTATGTGTCATATTGACGGAGGGTCTGAACTCGGAATATATTTTTTTCATTTTCCTTTGCTCTGTATTCTTCATTAGATTGTCTGGTTTCTCTCATACGGCTTTTGTTCGTTTCAGCTTCTTTTGCTTTAAAGTCAACAAACGATCTAACTTCTTTCATGTGCCTTTTGTTCGTTTCCGTTTCTTTTGCTCTAAAATCTCCGGACTGTCTTAATTTTTTTATTCGTTCTTTATTTATTTCATCTTCTTTTGCTCTAAATTCTTCAGACTGCCTTAATTTTTTTATTCGTTCTTTATTTATTTCATCTTCTTTTGCTCTAAATTCTTCAGACTGTCTTAATTTTTTTATTCGTTCTTTATTTATTACATCTTCTTTTGCTCTAAATTCTTCAGACTGTCTTAATTTTTTTATTCGTTCTTTGTTTATTTCGTCTTCTTTTGCTCTAAATTCTTCGGACTGTCTTAATTTTTTTATTCGTTCTTTATTTATTTCATCTTCTTTTGCTCTAAATTCCTCGGACTGTCTTAATTTCTTTATTCGTTTTTTATTTATTTCATCTTCTTTTGCTTTATATTCTGTATTGCGCTGTCTAATTATATTCATCCTGTTTCTTTGTGCCTCTTTTTGTTTTTCTTTAGATGCCGATTCTCCACAAGAAGTTTCTATGGTGTTTACGGCACCCTCTTTTTTTAAATTCCTGAGCAATTTTTTCAACTTCCTCTTGTTGTCTAAACTCTGTTTTTTCGTTTTAGGCATATTGTCAGCTTTTTGAAGAGCAATTTATAACCTGAAATACATTGCGTTTTTTTTTAACGTGCACCATAGGATTTTACGTGATAAATTTTAGACCATATGTTAACTTCTGTTCTACACTAAATCGAAGGGTGTAACTTGGTACAGACACACTATGAGACGCCAGCTGTGCGTTAAATAACGATTTACTTTAATAAATCATTTGCAAAATATTAACCACAGAAATTTCGAAAATATCTTAGTTAATAAAATTGAAATACCTTGGTTCAAAGATGAAGAAGTTTGATATTTAATTTTGATCACACTCTTTATATTATGTTTACGATCTTTCTAAACCAGTCACTTCTTACAATTTTAAACTATGCCTGTATCACAAATATTTTAATTTTATTTGCAGAAATAAAGTTTTTATAGATAACCATAGTTGTATACTAAAATTAAATATTTTCCAAAAAAGTTAAATATTTTCGAAATTATTAAATTTAGGCATTTATCTACTATGTAATATAAAAGTGTTAGAATTTTAAGTAAAATTCAAAAAACGGATCAAATATAGGTGTCCCATTAAAAAAATACAACTTAGTGTTTCAACACTTTTTTGACTCACCCTGTGTAATTCAAAATATTTTTAAAGTATGCCCTGATTGAACTTGTATAACATCCCCTATGTAGTTTGTTTTAAAATTTCACCTACACGCCGTAAATCGCTATCGTTGGGATACCTTGTATATTATGTCATAGGCAATCGGCGTAAGACGTCATTTCCTGAAATGACTCAAAATTTGAATAAAACAATGTAATAATGATTCTATTACGGCATTTGCCGGCAGTATGTGTAATGACGAGGCTTTTCAGGATATGACGTCTTACGCCGAATTCCTACGACATATGCATGATTTAATAATAATGTAATTTTTCTTCATAAATTGCAATTTTACCAAAATAAACCTAACTTTACTTACCTTTAACTAACAGAAATAAAAACTGTTAACAACTGTTGCAACAGGATGAAGAACTACAAGACCAAGAACTACAAAGCAAGGAACCGTAGGAACAGGAACCACGGGAGCAGGAAGCTAAAAGCAAATACATTAATTTAAATAATAATAATAATAATAATATTTATTGATGATGTACAGGGTTATTCATTATATTTTGACACCCACCTGCAGCCGTAATTAAAGGTAATACAAAAAAAAAATTAAATGCAAAAGTTGTATGGTTTTTAATATATTATCTTTTAGAACTGTCAAAAGAAAAAATTGCCTGTCAAATGTCAAAAAACCTTATAACCTTATTTTTTTTAAATGGAACACCCTGCATATTATTACATATTTGGATTGTGCGAAAGAGCGTAGACATATTTCATGAATAATGTCCTATACCTATCTCTAACGGTTTTTGAAATATTGACAGTTGAAAATCGACCATTTATCAAGTTTGACAGCTTGTAAAATCTAAACGGCTAAAGATAGAGCAAAATGGTTTGCACTTTCCTATATTGGTTTTTCATAAGCTATCGTATGACACTAACTTTTTATTTAACCAGAGGTTAAATTTATCTGGAATTTTTTAACCTCTGGTTAAATCTAAAGTTAGTGTCATACGATAGCTTATGAAAAACCAATATAGGAAAGTGCAAACCGTTTTGTTCTATCTTTAGCCGTTTAGATTTTACAAGCTGTCAAACTTGGTAAATGGTCGATTTTCAACTGTCAATATTACAAAAACACTTTGGGGTTGGGAAAGGACATTATTCATGAAATATGTCTAGCCTATTTCGCCCAATCCAAATATGCAATAATATACAGGGTGTTTCATTAAAAAAAATTAAGGTTATGCGGTTTTTTGCCATTTGACAGGCAATTTTTTTCTCTTGACATTTCTAAAAGATAATATATAAAAAACCACCCCACTTTTGAATTTAAGTTTTTTTTGTATTACCTGTAATTACGACTGCAGGTCGGTGTGAAAATATAATGAATAACCCTGTACATAATTTAAATATTTTCACACGTTAAATATAAAGATAAGGCTTAAAAATATACAGTTTAAAAAAGTCATGAAAGTTGTTTTTTTTTTTTAATTAAAATATTAATAAAACAAAACACAGTATATTAACAAATAAGAAAGAACTTTGACAGACAACACAACATAAAGCAATAAGACAGCTAAGGCAACCGCCTATACGCCCCTGAACAGTTGCTACCTTAAATCATCGAAATTGTTATTGAAATATTCCTCCAGGTCATAAAAGACCTTCACCTTGAGATAATTTTTAACTTTAGACTTAAATAGATGGTAGTCCAAGTTTTTAACACACAGTGGAAACAGATTAAAAAATTTAACTCCAAAATGGTTTATCCCATCCCTGGCCCTGGCAGTCCTATTATAGTTTAAGGAAAAAATTATCCTTATTTCTGGTGTTGTAGCTGTGAGAGTCACGATTGTATGCATAATCACCCATATTAGCCCTCACATGGAGAAGACAACTCAATATATACAAGGAAGGAATAGTTATAATGCCCAAAGAGACAAAACCGGCCCTGCAACAGTCTCTAAACTTGACACCAGTCATTATTCTTATGCAGCGTCTCTGGATTGCAAATATCTTGGAAGCATGTGGTGAATGCCCCCAGCACTGGATAGCATAGGCAAGATGAGAGTGAAAATTACCATAGTAAGCATTCATAAGCACATCTGGTGAAACAATACTTTTTAAATTGGGAATTATAAAGGTTTTTTTACTAAGGACACTCGTAAGATAGTCAGTGTGTTTCTCCCATGTAAGCCCAGAATCCAAGTAAATGCCCAAAACCTTCACAGAACCATGCGCCACCACAGACCTCAAGGAAAAATCCAACAGCTGAGTCTTTGCCTCATTTATGCTTAATCCATTCGACAAGAATCACTGTTGCACATCGGACTGCACAATTTTGGTCCGCCAATCAAGGTCAGTCAAACTATCAGCCCTCTCAGTTGCTGTGGTGTCATCCGCAAACAATACAATCTTCGTGCTGGCCAGTGATACACACGATGGAATGTCATTCACATAAAGTAAAAATAAAATTGGACTAAGGACAGAACCCTGTGGCACCAATGTACAACTGGCTTCCTACTTGAGGTAGCTCCACCATATGTTACATATTGCCATCGATTGGACAGGTACAATTTTATTAGATCAATGCTGTTTTTATTAATGTTATATTCAAGAAGCTTATCTATCAGTAGTTTGTGAGACACGCAGTCAAAGGCCTTTGTTAAGTCAAAGAAGGAGGCCCGAGCATACAGTTTTCCATCAAAACACTCCTGCATGAAAGTCATAAGTTGGCTGATTGCCACAGTTGTTGACATGCTAGATCAGAAGCCAAACTGACACGGGTTAAATAACTTATGAGTTTCAAGGTGATCACACATTTGCCTCCTTAAAGTACTTTCGAAAATTTTATCAAACAGGGGCACAATTGAACGATTCCAGAAATTATTTTTAAGATATATTGCATTTAAGCTTAAAATTGAGAGTGAATTAGTAGATTATGATGTGTTGTTAAGGCTGTTAAACCTAGAAACTCTAAAGAAACGACGTGATAGTTTTGATATAATGTTTATTTACAAACTCATCCATAATATTATACAAAGTGAGGATCTCCTATTCAATGTCAATTTTCAAGTTCCAGCTAGGGTACTGAGGGGTAGTAGCACAGCTTATTCAATAACCAGCTACTCATCTTGCAGCGGCATCCTTTGATTTGGGAAAGTCAAGTGAAAATTTTAGAAGGGGGCCATGAGTTAATATTTTTCTAAACGTCTGAGCATCTGAATAATACTTTTGACAATTCGGTTGATTTAAAATACGATGTTTTATCGTCTAAAATCCTTTTGAAAACGATTTTAAATGGCAAAATTGTATAAAAATCCGAAATTTCCGGTCTTTTTAGGGCAATAGCCGCAGCTTCGGGCGAATTTGTCGTGGATTTTGAAGGGAATATTCATTTTAAATTCAGTTCGCTTCGTGTCATTACATGGCCTGAAAAATCACGAGACTGTGAAACTGATCCGCTAAGGGCACTGTCAGGAAGCGCAGTGCCCGACACTCCAGCTTTCCGATTTCGATAGAGATGAATAGCTGGTAGTAGCACCTTTCAGGTTGAGCATCATCATACTACATATGGTAGATTCAACTACCTGAACCGGATGATGATACTGGCCAATCAGCTGCCGATTGATGTGTTTTTCCTATCTTTAAGCCAGTTAAGATCTGTTCTTAGAGGTATTAATTGTCATATTGTCTGATTTTATCATGTATTTTATGTTAAGTAAGTTTTATTTTGATTGTAAGTTCAGTTGTATTGAAATTTATTTGTAATTTTTATCAGTATAATGTTCGATTGGGCATGTCCCGTAAATAAATAAATCTAATCTAACAATTGATATAAGCCTATAGTTGGAGACATCCTCACAACATGAAATACATAAAAAATAAAATATATGAGTTTACTTGAAAAGAAAAAAAAAACATTTAATTAACTAAACAATCATCTTTTATAACGACTACTCTTCAACTAAAAAGAATTAAAAAAAACAGATAAATGCAGGAACAAAACACTCAACCAGAACAATAAACCTTGAATTTTTAGATTTGAAAGCTCTAAAAATAACTAACATATATATGTAAAATTTTCTTAAATTTATACTCGTTTTAACCTAAGAATGCCAAATTATTGGAGAATCACATCAAGGATATAAAATGTTTATTCCATGGAACATATAAGTATTTCTAAAAGTTATCGATGTCAAGTACCTATTATAGGTAGGCTCTCCTAGTTGATGCTGGGGTGATTGTGTTGAGTTTAATGTTTATGGTATTATTAAAAAACAGATTACATTTTAATGCCGACAAATGTTTTGTGCTTAGCTTCAATAGAAAGAAAACACAGGTTGAATATAATTATAAATTGGGAGGGGCACTATTGGCCAGGGTTGATGAAATGCGGGATCTTGGTGTGACTTTTGACTCACAGCTATCTTTCAGAGCACATATTAATAACATAACTAATAGAGCATCTAGAACCTATGGATTTATTATACGAATTTGTAAGGCATTGAATGTAACTTGTGCTAGAACCTTGTATGTATCTTATGTTGGGAGCATTCTAGAATATTGCTCTGTAATATGGAGCCCTTGTTATGAAACTCATAAGTATTCTATAGAGAAGATTCAAAACAAATTTTTAAGATATTTATATTATAAGCAAACAGGTATATATGAAATGCACATACCTAAGTTAGAGATAATGAATTTGCACAACCTTCAAGGCTTAGAAAATAGGAGAAATATTCTTGCAATATTATTTTTATATAAATTGTTAAATAATTTCATAAATTCTCCGGATTTGCTGTGCCAAATAAATTTGTATGCACCAAGGTATATAACTCGTAATCCGATGACTTTTTGTATGGACAGTACTCATACCAATTATTATAAAAATTCACCACTTATTGTTATGTGCAAATTATATAATCAAATTCGATCCCATTGTGATTTGTGGAATGTGGAGTCAATAGGCAGTCTTAAGTTAATACTTTCTCAGATTTGGAGTTAGCTATTAAAAAGTATCTGTTAAATCTAAAATTACCAGGTGTATGTAATACCTAAGCATTGTATTATTATTTCTCTTTAGAATAGTTTTGTGTGTCAGTTAAGTTTCGCCTACTCTGTAAATGGATGTAAATCTGTTGAGTTTGTACTAAATAAATAAATAAATAAATAAATTATATAAAATATAAAAGAAAAATTAACTGAATGAAGCATGTCACAGTAAACAACAAACTAATTAGGTAGTTAAAATTTATCTATTAAATAGAAATGAAAACATGAAAAAAGAATATATTTAAAATAAGTGAGGTTATATTGTCAGCTGTCCTACAAAGTCATTTATATTTTATGTATGTACAAAGCTGTTCCGGATCAATCATAAACTGACATGCATGCTAGCATTGGTTTGAAAACTGTCATGTTATGAATATGCAACTTACGCATAACACATTAAATTTGTTTCCTTCATTATGAATAGAATCCAAATTTATATTTTTCCCATTTTACCGTACCAACTCACTTAAAAATTGATTAAATTTACTCTTATTGTTTTAAAAACCATTTTGCATTTTTATTTTGAACGCATGAAATTGTTTAGAAATGATCAAACATAATTAAAAATAAAATTACCATCAAAACAATTTGTAAAAAATGAAAGTAACATTTCTGCAAATACATTTTTGGTTCTGGTTAAGATACGGTAAGGTCTTAGTTTTTTTTGGAAAAATTTTGGTAATCAACAGATTCGTTTTTTTATTCTCTTTCCAAAAAAAGTGAGGATCATAGACATAATGGGTCATATGAATAAAAGAGAAGCAAATGCTTTTGCTTAAGTTTTTTGAGATAAACATATTCTGCTTTAATGCAGCAAAAAGAGACGGTGGTAGAGTAAAAGCATTTGCTACACTTTATTCATACGACTCATTATCACGTTAGAAGTGACGTTTTTAACGACAATTCAAGCATAAAGTAGTATTTTTCAAATGTCAAATTTGACAAAAACATTTTTTAATAAATACAACTATCATTCATTTTGTGAATATTTTTATATACAAATTATTAAAAACTTTAAATTATTACAACTTACATGGGGTCTGGATGAAACGATAATAATATATGTTGTCCGTCTCGCCAATTTTCTTTTGTTCTCAAGAGGGTGTCTATAGTAGTCTGAGCGATTCTGCTTGAGATAAAGCCAAGAAAATTTGAGGAACCACCACTTTTGAGTCTCCAAAGTTCAAGTTTTAAGTTTACACTTGTGTAAAATCACTAAAACACTTTCACTTTACTACTTGCGCAGGTGAAAATCAAAATCAAACCTGAAGCAGAGACAAGGGACAAGTCTCTGCCTGAAGCAAGCAAATTTTAAAACGTAATATAATGACATTTGACACACTGGCACGGAGCAAGGCCTACTAAGTTCAAGTTGTATTAAGGCATATTTTGGCGAGATCACGTCTTCAAAGATGTCTTTAAGTAGCTTAAAGACTGACGTAATAACTTATTTGCTCGCAAAAATGAATGTTTTACAAGCATGGCGTAATGACATTTCTCGTAACCTTAATTTAATTTAGTAATTGTAGGAATTATTGTTTAAAGTAAGTGAAATTAATAAATAATAGCGACATTTTATTTATCTAAGATAAAAACAGTCAAGATCTAGGGTTTTCCGTTTTGATGCACGTTTTAAAAAACCATTTTGATTACCAGTACAGCAAATTATTTCTATATATGAAAGAGGACATCATTGTCGGAGTGTATATTGTGAAGAATAGATGAATAAATACTTAAATGAGGACTTCTTTTTGATTTTTCGAATATGCAAAGCCAAAATCATCAAAAATAAAGATAAACAAACAATTAATTAAACTGTCATTTGTGTCATCTCCCCACTTCCGACCGCTGAGCATTATAAGATCCTTTACACAAATAGTGCACTATATAAAAATCGGCCTTTCCTATTGGTCGATCCGCATGGCCCTCCGCTCGCTACGGGGTCTCAAGAAAAGGAAACTAACCAAGTGCTAACCCAAACTAACCCAAGACATACCCAAAATCAAGGAAAAAACCGTTTAGAAACATAATCTTAAAAAAAAAAATAGTAACGGGGTTTGAACCTCGGCCGTCCAGGTGAGACCCAGCTGTATAAACCTCTACACCACGAGAGCTCTTGACAGAAACCGATTGCATCACGCAGACATATCGTAATACGAGATGGATCGACCAAGAGGAGAGGCCGATTTTTACATAGTGCACTATTTGTGTAAAGGATCTTTAAATGCGACCGCTGGCAAATTTTCTGGCGTCCTCTTGAGGCCGCGAGATTCCGCTTAAAGCATCTTTAAGCGTGACGTCATGACTTATTCGTCAAAATGCACCGCTGTAACCTGCTTATCGCGTCTTATTCGCGAAAATTTGATCTTAGTAAGGACTTTAAACTTTAAACGAATAATGGGCATTTACGATAATTGGAGCGGTATCTACCGGTATGTATATGAGCCTTCGTTAATTTGTGTTCCATTAACCATCCGCGTTCTATAATTCAATTGAATCTACCGATACATGTAACGCGCTCCAACTGTATGGATCTGCTATTTGTGTCGGTACATGCCGGTTTGTTTACACCAAAAATAAATAAAGAATTGTCAAAGGTTTGCTCCTTATATTGACATAACCTACAAATTTAGCCTGCGAGCCTTTTTGTTACTTATATACTTTCGAAACTCTGAAAATAATTTTACTATTACATTTATTTTTAGAGAGAAATAATTAAAATACCTTCAACATCATAACGAAAAGCAACAATTTCAATATATTTTTCAATACACACATAATGCCTTCAGTTTCCGAATCACTACTATCTAATATTTGAAAAGTAGCCAAGATTGCGATAGCTTGACGTTTATTATTCTTCATTATAATCATTTTTTTTTTAGGTTGTTCGCGATCCGCAACGTTCCGTTCGACAATTACTATTTACCGGAACGTATCGAAGTTAGTCAGCTGATTACTGCTGTATACTTATCGGTAGATACCGCTACAACATGATACAATAAACGGAAGGTATGATACCTAGCCGTCTGAAATTCGTTCGCTCCGCGCAGTGACGTCATTGCGTGATTGGCTTCTATTGAAATGCATACGTTTATAGGCACATAATCATTATGTTTTACCTGTTTTCTCTATTTATCAAGAAAATTTGTGTCCTGAGTGAAATTAAAAACTAATTATTACATATTAATACTATTTATTTAACAAAAAAAATACTAATATTCAACAAAACTTTTATGATGAATGGATCAAAATAGTTGTATTAAAAACAGCATCTTTTGAAAAACGTAATAACTTTTACTTTTATCTAAAAAACGTTTATTGAGTATTGGCCAATTGAGAGCAAAAAAAAGGAAATCAATCATAATATTTTTTCTTAAATAATAATTTTAGTCATCTTTCTTTTTTTAGAAATTGTTAAATTTATCAAATCCTGATGGTAGCAAGACCATTAGAGATGGAGTAAAATTAATTTCACATTCCTATCTTAACTTTTCAAGAGCTATCTGACGGTACTAATTGGCAGGTGGTACCATGGGTACCAAATCTGGTACCTCTGTAGGTACCACTAGCAGGTGGTACCATGGGTACGAAATCTGGTATCTCGGTAGGTACCACTATGAGATGGTACCATGGGTACCAAATCTGGTACCTCCGTAGGTACCATTGGCAGGTGGTACCATGGGTACCAAATCTGGTACCTTGGTAGGTACCATCAGTTAGCACCATCAGATAGCTCTTGGAAAGTTAAGATAGGAATGTCGAATTAATTTTACTCCATCTTTAATGGTCTTCCTGCTACCAATGTGAGAAGAAGCCAAAGTACCGATTTTCAACTGTTTATAGCTGTGAAACTACTAACTCTAGAGGTATAACATCATACATCAAATTTAATATGCTTATAATTTTAAGTAGAATCCAAAAATGTAATAAAATATAGGGTGTTTCATTTAAAGAAGTGTAACTTTCTTTGACCACCCGGCATAGAAAAGGTAACGATTAAAAAAATACAAAAAAGTAAATGCAAAGGACACGTTCGTTCATGCTGTAAATGCCGGCCGGCGCCGGCGCACGGGCCGCACGGCGCCAAACAACGCTCGCAATGACGTCACAGGCGAATCGTCGCCTGCGCGATATCATATCTTACGTTTATTGTATCATGCGCATTTTAAGATCCTTTACAGGCGTAGCCGACTATATCAAAATCGGCCTCTCCTATTGGTCGATCCGCATGGCCCTTCGCTCGCTTCGCTCGCTACGGGGGCTCAAGAAAAGGAAACTAACCAGGTGCTAACCCAATCTAACCCAAGACATACACAAAATCAAGAAAAAAAGCTGTTTAGAAACATAATCTTAAAAAAAAATAAAAAAATGCAACGGGATTCGAACCCGTGTTTTCCAGGTGAGACACAACGATCTAAACCCCTACATCACGAGGGTTCTTGCGAGAAATCGATTGCATGACGAAGACATATTGTAATACGAGATGGATCGACCAATAGGAGAGGCCGATTTTGATATAGTCGGCTACGCCTGTAAAGGATCTTTAAATGCTTATCATGCCGCTACAATTATCGTAAATGCTCAAGGATAGAATTCTCGTAAGCGCTGCATTCGCCAGATTTCCAATGATCAAAGGCGGCGTGCGTTAATGTATTTTTTATGTTCGTGACGTAATCTGGCCCACAATTGCCCTGCGTTCGCTAAACTTCCAAAGGTCAAAGGCAGCGTGCGTGGTGCGTGGTGGGCGAGTTTGGCGCACATAGATCGTTGATCTAACTATCCTTATTAGTTTAAAGTCCTTCGGCACGGAGGTCTCGGTCAAGGTTGCCAAACGTTGCACATTTCTCTTATTGAAAATAAGACAAAGTGATCGCCCTTTTACTCATCTTTCAGCCAATCTAAAGTAAGCCAAATAAGTTCGCTAAATTTCATGCGTTGACCTCCGCTCGCTCCGGGAGTAAAACGAAGAGAAACTAACTCAAATTAATGTAACGAAACCTGTTTTATGAGCTACTTGTGACCTACTCCAAGCTACGCCGAGCCACTCCGCGGTACTTACGACCTACTTGAAGCATTAATAAGCGAATAAATCATATAAAATGATGTTTGTCTAGTAACTTTATATATTCATTCATTTAATTCCGTCTAATAATTTTATAAATGTCGCAATTTCCAGAGGCACAAAAATGCAAAATTATCACTAAAGTATTATGTTAAGGAAAAATTTACTTTTAAGTAAAAAAATTCAAATTTACTTATATGATAACGCACAGTAACTCACTAATAACTGAATAAAATTTAATTTACACCACGATTTACACTTTGCACTTAAACCCAAGAATAATAAAGTAATAGTGTCCTTGCTTAAACCGAGGACGACGTTAAATTTATTTGTATTGTCGATTTGCTGTTGCCATGGAAATAATAGAGATGAGCAAAATATAATTTGTAGGCTAGCGCACATACAAGGCACCCAGAAATTGTGGGCAATCTTGCATTACATTTAGCGTTATTTTTGATAGAGATTATAGTTGGTCAACCTAATAGGTATGCCTAAGACAGCAACAAAAGACAGAAAGGGATATAGTTTCAGTTGATAAAACATTCACTGAAGCAAATTAAAACTTTTTGCAACTTTAATAATTTAAAATAACATGTTTATATTTTGATTAACATCAAATACTTATATTTCTAATTTATTTATATCCACATCACTATTAAATAACATAGAAAAATGGAGTAAATAGTAATTCCGAAAAAGTTATCGTAAAATGTGACAATAGTATTTTCCAATATTAATCCTTAAGAAATATACACTGTATAATTATTCGGTTGCCATGGTAATCAATTCTTGTCATCATAAATCGTTAACATTTCATCACCTTTACTACTATACCAAATATCAAATCTGTAAGTCATACGCTTACTGAATTCTGACTATTTTTCCTCTTTTTTAGTTACCATAGCTACCAACTTTTTAACATCAAATTCGATCAGTAAGACAACCCTGTATAAAACACGATATTTTCCGATATTGATCCTTCAGAAATCTACACTATATTATTAATCTGTTGCCATGGTAACTAAATCTTCTTATCATAAATTGTTAATATTTTTCTTCTTTACTCACATTCCAAATGTTAAGTCGTAAGATTATCGACTAATGACGATTTTTGCTTTTTTTGGTTATCATAGCAACCAATTTCTTAGCTTCAAATTAGGCTTCATAAACAGTTCTAAGTACCAACATCTAATTCGATCAGTAAAACGACCCTGTATACAACATAACATTTTCCGATATTACGTAGTATGAAATCTATATACACTATGTTATTAATCGGTTGCCACGGTAACCAAATCTTGCCATAAATTATTAACATTATTTCTCTTTTACTCACCTACCAAATATCAAATCCCTAAGACGTAAGATTATCGAGTTATGACGTTTTTTTTTGTTACTATGGCAACCAAAATGTCAACGTCATATTCAGTCAATAAAACGACCACAGGGTCGCTGTGTATAGATACATGACATTTTACGACATTAATCTGTAAGAAATCTACGCTGTATTAATAATCGGTTGCCATGGTAACCAATTCTTGTGAACATAAATCGTTAACATTTCATCACCTTAACTCATATATCCAATATCAAGTCTCTAAATTTTACCTAATTATGACCATTTTTATTTTTTTGGTTACCATAGCAACCAATTTTTCAATATCAAATTCCACCAGTAAAACGATCTTGTATAAAACAAAATTCTTTCCGATATTAATCCTTAAGGAATTTTGGCTATATTATTTTTCGGTTGCCATGGTAACCAATTCTAGTCAGCACAATTTGTTAACATTTCATCACCCATACCCGCATATCAAAGATCAAGTTTTCAAATCCTATAATTATTACTAATATATATATATTTAATTTTTTTTCTCATTTGCCATAACAACCAATTTTTCAAGAATAACTAATTTTAAATTCACCACTGTAGTATATGGGCATCTTAAATAATAAAATATTATTCCTAGAAAAAAATCCAAAATTTTTTCATTAAAAAAAAAGTTTCCGCGATAGGATTCGAACCTGCACCCGAGAAATAATCAAAATAGTTACGATAAGTAGTGTGGTAGTATAATTGAAAACAAAATCCTTCATAAGTCAAAAACGGTAATAATTATAGCAAAAGAGCAAAGGAACAAAAATACGTGTCTTACCGAATACTTTCATTTGACATCGAAAAAAAGAAAAGTTGGTCCTTGTTTACACGGACAAAAATGCCAAAAACGGTAACTTGTCCTGTTTTCACACCCTGTATATTAACAGATCGTAACCAAAATCAATAGGCTTCGAGGGCTTGTGGACCTCTACATCTATGCCAAATTTCAAGTCGCTATCTTCAAAATTGCGACCTGTAAATGCTAAAAAACGGTAATTTGTCCTGTTTTCACACCCTGTGTATCAACAGTTCGTAACCAAAATCAATAGGCTTCGAGGGTTTGTGGACCTCTACATCTATGCCAAATTTCAAGTCGCTATCTTCAAAATTGCGACCCGTAAATGCTAAAAAACGGTAACTTGTCCTGTTTTCACACCCTGTATATCAACAGTTCGTAACCAAAATCAATAGGCTTCGAGGGTTTGTGGACCTCTACCTCTATGCCAAATTTCAAGTCGCTATCTTCAAAATTGCGACCTGTAAATGCCAAAAAATGGTAACATGTCCTGTTTCCACACCCTGTATATTAACCGATCGTAACCAATATCAATAGGCTACGAGGGTTTGTGGACCTCTACCTCTATGCCAAATGTCAAGTCGCTATCTTCAAAATCGCGACCTGTAAATGCCAAAAAACGGTAACTTGTCCTGTTTTCACACCCTGTATATCAACAGATCGTAACCAAAATCAATAGGCTTCGAGTGTTTGTGGACCTCTACCTCCATGCCAAATTTCAAGTCGCTATCTTCAAAATTGCGACCTGTAAATGCCAAAAAACGGTAACATGTCCTGTTTCCACACCCTGTATATTAACCGATCGTAACCAATATCAAGAGGCTTCGAGGGTTTGTGGACCTCTACCTCTATGCTAAATGTGAAGACGCTATTTCAAAATTGCGACCTGTAAATGCCAAAAAACGGTAACTTTTCCTGTTTTCACACCCTGTATATTAACCGATCGTAGCCAAAATCAATAGGCTTTGAGTGTTTCTGGACCTCTAACTCAATGCCAAAATTTAAAGTCGCTATCTTCAAAATTGCGACCTTTAAATGCCAAAAAACGGTAACATGTCCTGTTTCCACACCCTGTATATTAACCAATCGTAACCAATATCAATAGGCTTCGAGGGTTTGTGGACCTCTACCTCTGTGCCAACTGTCAAGTCGCTATCTTCAAAATTGCGACCTGTAAATGCCAAAAAACGATAACTTTTCCTGTTTTCACACCCTGTATATTAACCGATTGTAGCCAAAATCAATAGGCTGTGAGGGTTTCTGGACCTCTAACTCTATGCCAAAATTTAAAGTCGCTATCTTCAAAATTACGACCTGTAAATGATAAAAAACGGTAACTTGTCCTGCTTTCACACCCTGTATATTAACCGATCGTAACCTAAATTAACGGGCTTCGAGAGTTTGTGACCCTCTACCTCTATGCCAAATTTCAAGTCGCTATCTTCAAAATTTTGACCTGTAAATGCCAAAAAACGGTAACTTGCCCTGTTTTCACACCCTGTATATTAACCGATCGTAATCAAAATCAATATGTTCCGAGGGTTTGTAAACCTCTACCTCTATGCCAAATTTCAAGTTGCTATCATCAAAATTGCGACCTGTAAATGCCAAAAACAGTAACTTGTCCTGTTTTCACACCCTGTATAACAATTAGAGCAAAAGAGCAAAGGAATAAAAATACGTATCTTACCGAATACTTCCATTTGAGATTAAAAAAAAGAAAAGTTGGTGCTTGTTACACGGGCAAAAATGCCAAAAAACGGTAACTTGTCCTGTTTTCACACCCTGTATATTAACCGATCATAACCAAAATCAATAGGGTCCGAGGGTTCGTGGACCTCTACCTCTATGCCAAATTTCAAGTCGCTATCTTCAAAATTGCGACCTGTAGTCGATCCCATCACAT
This sequence comes from Pissodes strobi, assembly GCA_016904865.1. NCBI lineage: Eukaryota > Metazoa > Arthropoda > Insecta > Coleoptera > Curculionidae > Pissodes > Pissodes strobi. Next base: position 123,935 of record MU184780.1, read on the forward strand.
ACATACATACATACATACATACACACACACATACAGACAAAAATTCAAAAATTTTTTTTTCGATTACAAATCGATTGGTATAAGTTTCAGAGCGATCCGACGTACCGTTACGAAGTTTTTCTCCCGATTGGTCTCGCCCTATAGAAAGCCCATATTATAGATAAGGGCTTTCTAACAAGTGGCGTGGCCACTCGTGCCTGCGGCACGCGCGAGGCCCTTCGGGCCTCGTTTGTGTGACCTTCGGTCACACATTATTGCCACGCTCCTATCCGTACCGTGGCCTATAATTAGAAAGCCCTTATAATTAGATTTACCAATCGCTAGTCTACTTTTACCGTGATAAATTTCTAATTGGTTGCCATGGTCACCGACTTGTCAACGTCAATCGTTATTTTTTTTTTTTTAATCTTTATCTAAATACCAAATATCAAATCTCTAAGTCGTACGATTGACGAATCATGACGATTTTTTACTTTTTTTTTGGTTACCATAGCAACCAATTGTTTAGTATGAAATTATGCTTTATAAAGAATCCTAAGTACCATGCTATATATTTTATTGGTGATATACATATTGTTAATTGGTTGCCATGCTAACCGACTTGTCAACGTCAATTGTTAATTCTTTTTAATATTTACCTAAATACCATATATCAAAACTTTAAGTCGTACGATTGACGAATTATGACGATTTTTTCCTTTTTTGGTTACCATAGCAACCAATTTTTTAGTATGAAATTATGCTTCAACAATCCTAAGAACCATACTATATATTTTATTAATGATATACATATTATTAATTGGTTGCCATGGTAACCGACTTGTCAACGTCAATCGTTATTTTTTTTAATCTTTACCTAAATACCAAATATCAAATCTCTAAGTCGTACGATTGACCAATCATGACGATTTTTTACTTTTTCTGGTTACCATAGCAACCAATTTTTTAGTATCAAATTATGCTTCAAAAACAATCCTAAGTACCATACTATATGTTTTATTAGTGATATACATATTATTAATTGGTTACCATAGTAACCGAGTTGTCAACGTTAATCGTTAATTTTTTTTTAAATCTTTACCTAAATACCAAATATCAAATCTCTAAGTCGTACGATTGACGAATTATGACGATTTTTTATTTTTTTTTTGGTTACCATAGCAACCAATTTTTTAGTATCAAATTAAGCTTCATAAACAATCCTAAGTACCATACTATATCTTTTATTAGCGATATACATATTATTAATTGGTTGCTATGGTAACCATGTTGTCAACAAAAAATGCTGACATACTTTCACCTCTACTTATAGATTGACACCGAAAAAAGGAAAAGTTGATCCTTGTTTACACGAACAAAAAATTGCCAAAAAATTATAACTTGTCTTGTTTTCACACCCTGTAAATTAACAGATCGTAACCTATGCAAAATTTCAAGTCGCTATCTTCAAAATTGCGACCTGTAAATGCCAAAAAACGGTAACTTGTCCTGTTTTCACACCCTGTATATTAAACGATCGTAACCAAAATCAATAGGCTTCGAGGGTTTGTGGACCTTTACCTCTATGCCAAATTTCAAGTCGCTAACTTCAAAATTGCCACCTGTAAATACCAAAAAACGGTAACTTGTCCTGTTTTCACACCCTGTATATTAAACGATCGTAACCAAAATCAATAGGCTTCGAGGGCTTGTGGGCTTCTAACTTTATGCCAAATTTCAAGTTGCTATCTTCAAAATTGCGACCTTACATGCCAAAAAACGGTAACTTGTCCTGTTTTCACACCCTGTATAACAATTAGAGCAAAAGAGCAAAGGAACAAAAAGACGTGTCTTACCGAATACTTTCATTCGACATCAAAAAAAAGAAAAGTTGGTCCTTGTTTACACGGACAAAAATGCCAAAAAACGCCAAAAAACGGTAACTTGTCCTGTTTTCACACCCTGTATATTAACCGATCGTAACCAAAATCAATAGGTTCCGAGGGTTCATGGACCTCTACCTCTATGCCAAATTTCAAGTCGCTATCTTCAAAATTGCGACCTGTAATCGATCCCATCACACACACACATACATACACACATACATACACACATACAGACAAAAAATCAAAATTTTTTTTTTCGATTACAAATCGATAGGTATAAGTTTCAGAGCGATCCGACGTACCGTTACGAAGTTTTTCTCCCGATTGGTCTCGCCCTATAGAAAGCCCTATATTATAGATAAGGGCTTTCTAACAAGCGGCGTGGCCGCCTGTGCCTGCGGCACGCGCGAGGCCCTTCGGGCCTCGTTTGTGTGACCTTCGGTCACACGTTGTTGCCACGCTCCTATCCGTACCGTGGCCTATAATTAGAAAGCCCTTATAATTAGATTTACCAATCACTAGTCCAATTTTACCGTGATAATTTTCTAATTGGTTGCCATGGTAACAGACTTGTCAACGTCAATCGCTAAATTTTTTTTTTCTTTACCTAAATACCAAATATCAAATCTCTAAGTCGTACGATTGACGAATTATGACGATTTTTTTTTGGTTACCATAGCAACCAATTTTTTAGTATGAAATTATGCTTCATAAACAATCCTAAGTACCATACTATATATTTTATTAATGATATACATATTATTAATTGGTTGCCATGGTAACCGACTTGTCAACGTCAATTGTTAATTGTTTTTTAATCTTTACCTAAATACCATATATCAAATCTCCAAGTCGGACGATTGACGAATTAAGACGATTTTTAACTTTTTTTTGGTTACCATAGCAACCAATTTTTTATTATCAAATTAGGCTTCACGAACAATCCTAAGTACCATACTATATCTTTAATTAGTGATATACATATTATTAATCGGTTGCCATGGTAACCGACTTGTCAACGTCAATCGTTATTTTTTTTAATCTTTACCTAAATACCAAATATCAAATCTCTAAGTTGTAGGATTGACGAATTATGACGACTTTTTACTTTTTTTGGTTACCATAGCAACCAATTTTTTAGTATCAAATTAGGCTTCATAAACAATCCTAGGTACTATACTATATCTTTTATTAGTGATATACATATTTTAAATTGGTTGCTATGGTAACCATGTTGTCAACAAAAAATGCTAACATACTTTCACCTCTACTTATAAATTGACATCGAAAAAAAGAAAAGTTGAGACTTGTTTACACGGACAAAAATGCCAAAAAACGTTAACTTGTCCTGTTTTCACACCCTGTATATTAACAGATCGTAACTAATATCAATAGGCTTCGAGGGTTTGTGGACCACTAACTCTATGCCAAATTTCAAGTCGCTATCTTCAGAATTGCGACCTGTAAATTCCAAAAAACCGTAACTTGTCCTGTTTTCACACCCTGTATATTAACCGAGCGTAACCAAAATCATTAGGCTTCGAGGGTTTGTGGACCTCTACCTCTATGACAAATTTCAAGCCGCCATCTTCAAAATTGTGACCTGTAAATGCCAAAAAACGGTAACTTGTCCTGTTTTCACACCCTGTATAACAATTAAAGCAAAAGAGCAAAGGAACAAAAATACGTGTCTTACCGAATACTTTCATTTGACATAAAAAAAAAGAATTTTATCCTTGTTTACACGGACAGAAATGTTAAAAAACGGTATCTTGTCCTGTTTTCACACCCTGTATATTAACCGATCGTAACCAAAGTCAATATGTTCCGAGGGTTTGTGGACCTCTACCTCTATGCCAAATTTCAAGTCGCTATCTTCAAAATTGCGACCTGTAAATGCCAAAAAACTGTAGCTTGTCCTGTTTTCACACCCTGTATAACAATTAGAACAAATGAGCAAAGGAACAAAAATATGTGTCTTACCGAATACTTTCATTTGACATCAAAAAATAGAAAAGTTCGTCCTTGTTTACACGGACAAAAATGCCAAAAACGCCAAAAAACGGTAACTTGTCCTGTTTTCACACCCTGTATATTAACCGATCGAAACCAAAATCGACATGCTTCGAGGGTTTGTGGACCTCTACCACTATGACAAATTTCAAGTCGCCATCTTCAAAATTGCGACCAGTAAATGCCAAAAAACGGTAACTAGTCCTGTTTTCACACCCTGTATAACAATTAGAGCAAAAGAGCAAAGGAACAAAAATACGTGTCTTACCGAATACTTTCATTTGACATAAAAAAATAGAAAAGTTAGTCCTTGTTTACACGGACAAAAATGCCAAAAAACGCCAAAAAACGGTAACTTGTCCTGTTTTCACACCCTGTATATTAACCGATCAAAACCAAAATCAACAGACATCGAGGGTTTGTGGACCTCTACCTCTATGCCAAATTTCAAGTCGCTATCTTGAAATGTTGGTCCTTGTTTATGCCAAAAACGCCAAAAAGCGGTAACTTGTCCTGTTTTCACACCCTGTATATTAACCGATCATAACCAAAATCAATAGGTTCCGAGGGTTCGTGGACCTCTACCTCTATGCCAAATTTCAAGTCGCTACCTTCAAAATTGCGACCTGTAGTCGATCCCATCACATACACACACACACACACACACACACACACA
>MU184781.1:0-32976 GCA_016904865.1 Pissodes strobi
AGGCACTAAAATGCGCAATTTTGCTCTAATTTGAATGACGAGTTCCCATAAATAGACTCGAATTCAAGCCACCCTGTACAGGGTGACCCAGATAACTCTAAATGGAAATATCTATTCTTTTTGAAATTAAGAAAAAATGTGTCGAAGGTTTTTAGAATTAAGAAATGCACATAGACACTTGGCGTAAAGGGACAATTTCTCCTTAATACGATTTTTTGATATTTGCCTGGATTCAAAATTAAGCTGGGAAAGTCATCAAAAAAAAACTGTCGATTGATGTTTTTTGACATTTTGAGTCAATAGTCTATTGTTCTTATCATTTTTTTCTTACAAATTCTCTATTGAACTGTCGATGTCGTGTCGACTTATTGATCCCTCGCTACATATTTTGGCGGTAAAAGTACCAAAAATGACCGCTTTTTCAAAAAAATTACACGCCCAATAAATTCTCGCCATCTTCCGATTCTCGTCAATTTCAATAGTGTTTGGAAGCCCATCAAAATGATTATCAAAATTAAATATTTTTTTCAACAGTTTTAGTGTATCAAACCAAAGTTTTGAAAAATCACACATGTGACATAATAACTCTGAAATTAAAAATCCGGTCGTTAAAAACAAATGAGCGTCAGCTGTCCCCAAGTGTCGTCTAAAAACGTGTCTAATCCAAAAACCTCCACTCGCAACTGTTTTCGAAAAAATAAAAAATGTTTTAACCTTTATAAGGACACAACTGAAGTGAAACTTCTGAAAGAGATACTAAGAATTGAGTTTTAATTTTTTTAAGCTTTTTTATCCTTAACTTTTGCCCCCGGTTTCGACACTTTAAATTTTTTTTTACTTTTTTGCAACTTTTTTTTTCTTCCAAGATCCCCATTTTACCCCGGCTACATGTCCTGAAAATTTCAGCCCTCTAGCTATACTGAAACATGCTTCATTAAAGTGTTTCACTTTGATTTCCGTTTAATTTTTTCGGACTTACTATACCCTCGCTAAAGAAGTTTCACTTAAAAAATTATAAACCTAAAAAGTACCTGAAGGAGAGATACATGACGCGCTACATGACCGCTTAGGTTTATTTACTAGCCAGAGAAAAGTGTGCTAAACGCGCTTAAAGTAGGTTTAACTTAAAAAATATTGCCTAAATTATTAAACATGAATCTAGAAGTGAAAATGAAATATTAATATAGAGCGTTTAAAATGACAGTTTTTGCTAAGTACTAATAACGTCAATAAATTCAAAATAGTATGAATAACATACAAATTCAAGAATAATAAAATAAAATACAGCATTAACGAAGCATAAAGAAAAAATAAAATATGAATGATTATAAAACGAACTAAGCTAGTCCTCTCTAGAATGTAGGAACTTGTATTAAAAGTATGAAAATATCAAGGAAAATATTTATGCATTTAACTGGATTTTTAGGCTCTTAGGCAGAACTCATACAGCGCAAAATTTTATTATTGATAAGGTTCTGGTATTCTTAACGTTTTAATTTTGTAGTTAATTATACATATTTTTAGATTTTTTTTCTTGAAAATGGTGGTAGATTCGTAGATTTTCTCTTGAAACGAAAAGTGCTTTATAGGTTTTTCGGCTTCAAGGGTATCCAAATTGAGCTCAATTTGCATCCAGAGGTTTGATCCGAAGGAGTGCGATGCATGTAAGCTTAAGAAGAAGTAATCGTTTAGATAGAATTTACCTACAAACAATAGATATTAATTAACACTTTTTTATACGGAACAAAAATTTGCATTGTTATTTAATTAATTACGTAATTATGACGCATCTCCCTACTATTTAACGACAACGTATTCTAAAATCATTAAGTATTACGAAAAAAAAAACAAAAAAATATCAAAAAAAGTAAATATTTACAAAATATAGTACCTAATGTAAATATTTCTTCTCCTGCGGGAAATAAATGGATCGTTACTTTCTTTTGGGGAATGAATTACATAATTATTACGCATTTCTCGACTATTTAGTCACAGTTTCTCCTTAAATCATTAATATTATTAAGAAATAACAAAAAAAATAGTTATAAAATATAATAATATTAACACTTGTTTTCAAACAGGAGATAATTTCATCGTTATTTTTTTTTTCAAGAATGTATCCCGTAATTATTACGCATTTCTCGACTATTTTGCTACAGTTTCTCCTAAGATCATTAATTATTTGGAAACAACAAAAAAATTAAATAGTTACAAAAATAATAATATAAACGCTTCTTTTCGTACAGGAGATAAACGCATCGGTATTTTTTTCTCAAGAATTAATCACATAATTATTAGGCATTTCTCGACTATTTAGCCAGAGTATTTTCTTCTTATTAGGAAACAACAAAGAAGTAAATAGTTACAAAAAATAATAGTATAAACATTTCTTTTCATACAGGAGATAAATGTATTGGTATTTTTCTCAAGAATTAATCACGTCATTATTACGCATTAGGTACTCGACTACTTAGCCACAGATTCTGCTAAGATTATTAATTATTAGGAAACAGCAAAAGAATGAAATAGTTACAAAAAACAGTAATATAAATACTTTCTTTTCATATTAGCAAAGAAAAGATTTTTCTTTGATATTAGGCATTTCTCGACTATTTAGCCACAGTCTCTCCTAAAATAACTAATTATTATAAAGCGACAACAAAAAAATTAAATAATTACTAAAAATAATAATATAAATATTTTATAATAAATACCCTCGATAATTTATTTTTAACACGCTCTTATTAGTTTCACCTGTATGTATGTTTGTTTGTAACTGACGGACGCCAGCTCGCGATCCGTTCGGCATGTTCCCGATGAAGTAGGGGGCTGAAATTTTTATTGAAAAATAATAATGAACGAAAAATATTAGTATTATTGTGAAAAAAGCGTGGGGTGGTCGATGTACATAAAATATAGCACAAAGCTCCCGCTTTTTTCACAATAATACTAATATTTTTCGTTCATTATTATTTTTTGCCTGTATTAAGAATTATTTTTTGTTTTTTAGTTCGATTGATCATTAAAGCGTGTTTTTTTAGTTTTTTTAAACTATATTTATTATTCGTTATGTTCAATTAATAGCATGGGAAGATATTTTAGTCTTAGCTGGTTAATTAAACTTGTATTATATTCTTCTAGTACGTTTATTTCGCAAATACAGAATATACTTCAGAAAAATCACTTTATAAACCATTGTATTTACAAAGTAATAATTCTTCAAATGATCGTAATTCCATATTTGTATTTACGTTTTCCAACTAAAAAAAATACTTGAATAAATTGATTAGATAGATGTGGCATTGTGAGAATACTTTTTTAAAAGCACATATTTCATGAACTGACGAAGTAAGGATTCACTGAATACAATATTACTACATGCTCTACCTTACAAAAATACTTATAATTATTTTATGTGTAAAACCTATTTTGAACCTTAATTTTTAGTTAAGGTAAATATCAAATGAAATAAAAGAAAACATTATCTCTCAAGGAAATAATGATTGTGTTTAAGTCATTTTTAATATAAATAATCACAGAGGGATTGACAGAGATTAAGCATTTTATCTATCATCTCAGAATCTCAACCATTTATTTTTTATGAAGTTGTGGGCAGGTCAAATTTTCTTCTAAATGAAACTAAAACGCTTTTCAGACACCTATATGCCCGTCTCTCGAACCCATAGATAAAACACTAAAAAAAAATAGATAGGCAACTCTGTATAAGGAGCCCAATCGTTGTAACACTCAGCGCCGTACGGCGGGTTTAGGAACAACTAAATAAGAATGGCGGGACGTTTGAAACGGTTACATTTGCAAAAATTTATTCTAATTGTTCGATATGATCCAAATTTTGACGAACGCATGTCTGACAAAATGAAGACCACATCGAGCGAAGAGATTTCTCACTCTTTGCTCGAAGTGGTCTTCATTTTGTCAGACATGCTTCTGCCAAAATTTAGAGCATATCGAACTTATTGCTGGTCAAAGCATTTTTTGCATTAAGGGTTAATTTGAAATAAAAAAAAACGTTTCATTGTGGATATTTTTTTAAATAATAAAATTCAAAATATAGCAGGATTATGGCATATGAAAGTACAGCAAATATATAATAATACAACATAACAAAATTAATATAATATAAATTCAATAGTGTAGGGGACATCATCTAACCAAAACTTTTTCTTCAAACTGGTGCAACTGAGGTTCAGTTTTTTGGCAGTTTTTCGCAGCTGACTGGCTACTTTGTGAAAAGATCTTGCCTTGGAGTTAAATCTGACGCTCTATGTACTTTTATGTATGACAACAAACTGGCATGCTTTCCTAAACCTGGAAGGAAAAAAAAATGTGAGATGATTCTCTTAGTGTAGAAATATGTATTTAGAAGATTAATATAGAGGGTACCAAGAATATTTAATTAAATTGAAGGCTTTTGTATTTCGTGCAAAATCTTCTTAATTAGCAATGCAAAGCACTTTCGACCACAGGTCATCATCAGTGCTTCTTTGTCAGGAACTAGCACAGTCGAGTCGAAACAATAAAAAAATCTTGGACCACACATAGGTTAAACATTGGAATTAAAATTACATCACAAATTACACAGAAAGAGAGGGCTGTTATAGTCCATTTTTCAAATTTCTAAGGAATATGTGCGGCTACATCTTTAGCAACTTGACCCAGAAAGGGTAAAGTCGCTAAACATGTAGCCGCACATACTCCTTAGAAATTTGAAAAATGGGCTATAACAGCCCCCCCTGTAATGTCAATTTTAAACCTATGTGTGGTCGAAGTTTTTTTGATTGTTTCGACTCGACTGTGCTAGTTCGTGACAAAAGAAGCACTGATGATGGCATAAGGCCGAAAGCACTCTGCATTGCTAAATAAAGAGATTTTGGACGAAATACAAAAGCCTCCAATTTAATGAATGCCATTGAATTAATCATACATATTTGTTAGCAAAGGCTTCATATGCTACAAAGTGTCACACTATACCCTTTCATTCAACAACAGTACTCACTCTAATGCATTTAGACAAACTAAACTGTATGATTTAAAGCTTCTTTTCGAGTTGAAGTTTAGTAAAATAGATACTTTTTTGTTCATAGTTCAAAACCCCTAGGTCAATTTTCATTAAACTTGGCAAGTTTGTCATAATAAAAGATATCTTTTGACACAAGCAGATTTTCCATAATTATTTCGGTGGCGTTACAAAAGGCAACCTATTTGGAAAAAGGTAAGAATATGGTATACACCACTGCTTTTTTATGTTTCAGTTGTTTTACATTAAGCATTTTAAATTAAAACCTCTTTCTCTTATACACTTTTTTTTTCTCTATCTTACTTACTTTTCAAGAAATATAAAAAAAATAAGTTAATTCAGTCGATAAATTTAAACAACAAATTAAGGAAACAGTTTTTATTAAAATAATTTACATTAAATGTGTTGTACCTACTTACTTGATATTTTAGCTGGTGTACACACTTTATAAGAGGTCTCTTAACAGGTGTTGAAGGCTGGAGTTACGAAGGCTCCACAGATGCTGAAGTAAGCGGCACCTCAATTGTCTGTTCAGGCCGAGGCTGAGGCATATCTGGGACAATTTTTTCATGTTCCACCTTGTCACATGGAGAATCTAGAAACAAATATTGAAATTTTAAATGCTTGAATTTTCTTCAATGTTTCTTTATATGAACAAACAAAATAATACAGTTAACATATATATCCCTAGAGGTTTATCCAGATACAAAGTTGGAATTGCATCTTGTTTTAGTGTGGATTTGTTACGAGTTGCTATGAAGAGAGCTGAGGATGTGAAGTGAATGTCACAGGTGCGATAAGATTTGCGAACCCTGTCTAAGGGCTTCATCTTCATATCTTCCTCCCAATCTTTTCTATCCAAAGGCTGTAGAGCTAAGAAAATAAGAAATTATTGTTATTAACAGATTTATTGATATAGATGATCAGTATTTCTCAAACTATTCAATGAGTACCCACAGTTTCAGTTAAATAACAACAAAATATTTTGGCAAATTATGAAGATAAAGGTATATAAATTGTACGTAAAATATGTGTGATGTTATCGTACTTTTGGCACTTGTCAGGCATTTAAAAAAAGAACTTTTTCCTTAAAAGTATTAATACTCTGTCGAAAATTGTTAACTCTTTGGAGCAAAGGGAATTTTTCACTTACCAATCGATCTTTCGGAAAAATATGCATTTGAGCATCTTTGTTATAGTTTTTGCAACTAGATACACAACAGTTGAACACCATTTCGCTAATTATTTAGAAAAATAAACAAGAACCAACACACAAACAACAAAACAATCGCTGAAATACAAATTTCGAATGGCGGCCGTCCGTCTTTGTCGATGTCAACTCCATCCGTATGACAGGCACGAGTCTGCGTACTGCAGTGTAGGGTATTTCAGCGACGCCTGGCGGGTTTAGGAAACAACTACTTGCTTAGGATCCGGCGTTTTCATTGCAGTTACCAGAGTGTGCTCGAACCCAACTGATCTTGAGTAGTAGCTATTAATCTTTAGGTGAATGTGAAGGTTATATACCGGGTTTCGATGAAAGGGTTCACTAGAGAACCTAGGAAAGCTACAGCTTTTAAATTTAACAAACATAAACAACTTAATTTTATGTCAAGAAGGTCCGAAACAATCGTTGTAAAAATAAAAATTTAACGAACTAAGCTAATTATTTTGTATTCGGACATGGGGGTATATAAAAAGCTAGATTTAGTTGAGTAAAGTATTGAATTTCTTAGTCAGGACAATATGGGAACTTTGAGAAACTTCAAAATTTGCTTGCTTTTCAAAATAATTGAAATCTATTTACAATAAATAAATTAATTGCTGTTTGTATATTTGTTTTGTTTTCTTATTTTTCCTCAGCCAATGTTTATCTACTCCTGGATGTATGCCTTCCTCATACATTTCTAGGATGACTGAGAAGAAGCCAACTATTTATAGGCCGATAACACAACATGATCTGCCAGTGCCGGACCGTGACCTTTTGGGGCCCTGGGCTAACGATATCTAGGGGCCCCCCCTAAATAAATAAAATATTTGCCATTTTCCTAAAAAAATATGCGGGAAAATTTAAAACATACGAAACTTAAGTTTTTTTTTACGATTGAAATACGTTATAAATTTAGGTAAAAGTATAAAATAAACAGGTACCTTCTTAAATTTTGGTGAACAAAAAATTAAAGCCATGAATTCTCAACTTAAACATAATTTAAAGAAAGCAGAGTATTAATAAATGAGCATAATAAATAATAACAATAATATAATTTATAAAAAAAATCTACACTTTTGTGCTGCAAACTCTTATATGCTCAACACATTTTAAGTCTTTGGTGAGATCAGTATTAAATTAATAGAAAGAAGTAATAAATAAGTAAGTCTAGTATTTGTCATTGTTGCCCTATATTTATTTTCTATATAGGACATTTTAGAGAACGTACGCTCCGCTTCATAACTAGTAATAGGGAGCTTTAAAAAAATCTTTAAAATGTTATATAAATTTGGAAAAACGTCAGCAAGTTTCTTTTCAAAAATTAAATTGAACATATCACTACAAGTATAGGACTCTAGCTCAGTTTGTTTTAAATAATTTTTGAACTGAACGCATTCATTTACTAAATGTTGATCTACGTCATCTGGATAGTAATCAATAATAGCGCATATACTCTCCAGGTCGATGTTCTCCTTACTTTGATCTTGCAAATCCATCAAAAATTTAAATATCCTACTATATTCTGCATATATTTGATTGACTTCTTCTATTTAAATCAAGGATTAGCATTATCTAATGCAACAATAAGCGTGTCTGTTCTAATTTTTTTCTGCCCCATACACACCTTTTTCTGTCGATTTATCTGCAAACTTTCAAATGATCCGTCTCTTGTTTACATCGCTATATTCTATTTCTACACTAGGACTTAAATATTTGGCTGTGTCTTGAGATTCCTTTAGTTTTTGATCTGATTCATTTCGTATATTGCTTATAAACGCTTTTAATGACATAATTAACTGGTTGCCTTCACATATGTCCAAACCAGGGGTTTGTAATTATTTGTTAACTGAATTAAATATTCATAAAATGTATTCCCAAAATATAATTATTTATAATTGGCAGTTTCGAGTGTTGTCATATATTAAATAAATTTTATGCCTATTTTCCAAAATCAATTTTCTCATTCTCATTGTCATTAAATGTCTTAAGAATATTTATGATATTACCATCTATGTTGAGGGTGGAACATTCGGCAAAATGCACTAAAACGGAGTTTTAGCCACAATACCGAAACAGAATTATTGCATTCGCGTTTCTCTAACCATATTAGCATCATCAGGAGATAGATTAAAAAAATCATTAATTGATTAAAACTCGAGTTTTAAAACTTAAGTTTTAATCATCTCCTGATGATGCTCATGGTTAGCGAAACGCGCGTCGATAAAACTCCGTTTTAATGATATTACCGTAATTATCTTTTAAGGCTTTAACATCATCACGAAATCATGATGTTTTCAATCATTGAAAATACTTAATTCTCTTATTAAAAACTGATAAAGCATAGCCTCAATCGTATGGCCTTTCCTACTTAAATAATTTAGAAATGTTTATTGCTACATTACATTATTGCATTTATTATTGCACAAATAAAAGGCTACAGAAATAGGACCTCGTTTTAACCAGTGCCACTACGTTTTAATAAATGCTCGCGGCTCTATCTATTCATTCTTCCCGTATTCGGTTCCGTGGTACACGGAAGAATAAATGTACACTGGCTCTGGAACATTAAAAAATAAAATTAATTTGATATGGTATTTGGTTTTTTACTTTCGAGTTGTGTTTTTTTACTGGTTTTTTTATTTTATTGATTGTATGCATATTTTTATCTTAACGGGAAACGCGGGGGCCTCTAGAACTCGGGGGCCCTGGGCTGCAGCCCATTAAGCCCTTACGTAGATCCGGCCTTGTGATCTGCATACGCATGCACAAACACTTCAGGCCCCTCGAGGTGGTAGAAGAAAAACCTTGAGCTTCCAGATACACGGAGGATTTGAAAATTGTCCTTGGCATCTTATGTAGAAGGCGTTGGATAAAAAACACTAAATTTTTGCGTTAAACATATGACCGCGTGACAAAATAGTACAAGTGGGAATTACTATAACCAAATAAAACCAATATATATATGGATAGTTTTCTCAGTGGGTCTAGGAAACATGCAGATTTTATCAAGAAGCGATTTAGGAAAAGCAACATATTTTAAATTATATAGATTGACATATAGATGAAAATATAATAATTAGAGTTATGGCTACAAATTTGGAGAAAATGAACATTTCATTATGTTGTTTTCTCCTCAACTGCGTGCGAATTTGCTCATACATCTAATACTTATAGTGAAAAACGACCTGGCAATCGTGAGTATAATAAGTAACAATCTTCTACTACTACTACAAAATAAATACGTTTTAAAACATTCTTGCGTTTTCAAGTATTTCGGTAAACCATGTAAATCGACCAGTTGTCGAGCTTCAAGAATATGTTTTTCGTTCTTAGTTCATTAATAGTCAGCCGTTTAAATCGCCTCTTTAAAAGGCCAGGAAAACATAAACATACCAAACCTCCATTATCAAAACTTACTTCTCTATCTATAAAGAGAATATAAACACCACCGACAAGCGATGTTGCCGAATCAGCTTCTTCGTATCTTCATCATCTTCTTTGCCAGTACACCTTAAAATCCGTTTTTAATTTATCTCCGTGAATGGTACCTACGTTTTTTAGGTTTAGCTATTGTAAACATATACATAACGGTTCATTGTGCAGCGTACGTTTCTTCATATAGTAAATAAAGATTAAAATTTTTTTATGAGATATTAATGAGGAAGGTAAACTAACATGTGGATTCCTAATAGAAAAAAGTAAGGCACCACAAGACTGAAGACTGACTTAATTATAAAAGTGCTAAATTATAAGCTAATCTCTGCAGAGGCATCTAAAAATTAAAATGGATTAGGAACTGGCATTTACAACCAGAATGGTAAATATCTCTAACAGCCGCACAAAACATGTGAATTCCTAATAGTAACTAAATTATAAAAGTACTAAATGATAAATTAATATCTGCTAAAGTATCTAAAAATGAAAAGGGGGTAGGAAATGATATTTACAATCAAAAGGGTAAGTGTCGCTAATTGATTATTTGAACCTAAAATACTGTCAATTAAAACGTGTTTTCAAATTTGCCTGGAGGAGAAAATTACAAACAGCAGGCCTGACGTCCTGTAACAGTTTCTTCGTAACAGAGGGAATATCTAGAACTGAAGGCAACGGGAATGCAGACATTAGTTAAGAAAACATCAGAAAGTTTCCTTATAGCGCTAGTATCGTTAGTGCTGTTGTACCTGAAAGACGCACAAATGGGATTCGACATAATCTTAATAGGGTAGCATTCCGAGGACCAAGAATTTCATCATACATGTATTAGATCTGAGAGAGTCGATATGGGGATTCTAACAGGTAGATCGATATGGGGATTCTAACAGGCAGATTGCTGCTTACTATCTCATTTTCTGCATATACATATAGAAGATCAGAAAGATGATATTGGTTTATGTAGATTACGTAATACTGATGCTGAAACAGAGAACGAGGTATCTCTCAATTGTGGGTTGGCAGATAATGACAGAAGATATTTGAAGGGCGCAGGTTCAGCATTTTATGATAAAACGATATTTAGCAATATATTGTTAAACTGACACATTTTAAATAATCACAACCAAATTATGGTTACTTGGTAAGCAACAATGAAAGTCACCAGAATAATGCACTTTTCAACGTAATCATGGTGGAGATTGTTAGAATCTTCACATTTGGTTCACTCATTTTTAACTCCGAGTGACTTGTTTTGAAGTAACGAAAAATATTAGTGTTTCGCTTCTTAAGACAATATCTCAGTAGAAGCTGATTCTAATTTGTGATTCAACCTTTTTCCAGAGCTATTTAGAAGTTCTGGTAAGTCTCATAAATACGAAACGTATCACATATTTATTCTGGATAATATTTCTTTCGTATAGATAAAGTAGAGGGCGCTTTTTACTTTTTATTTAACTTTAGGTGAGAATCAGTTTCTTAAAATTAAATGAAAACGCCCTCTACTTTATGTATACCAGGGAAATAGTCTCCAGAATAAATATATATTACTTTTAATATTTATGACACGTATTAGAAGTTCTAGACAGCTCTGGAAAAGGGCTGGATCACAGTTTGGAAATAGCTTCTACTGATATAATGTTTTAGGAAGCGAAACATTAATATTCTTCGTAACGTCAAAACAAGGGGGGATTAATAGGGGCAATGTCAACGTGCCCTACCGTAGTTTTAGAGTTACTACTGAGCATGCCTCCTCTTCATCTCAGTGTGAAGAGGGAGGCGATTAGCAGTGCTCACAGGCGTTCCATATAGGCAAATTCAAGCCTGGAGATTTGACTGGTCACCTGCGCTTCTTTGAAGAACTAAACTGGAAAATTCTAGCAAACCAAGTGACAAATAACGGTCATGTCGGATCTAGGTGTCCCATTCGCAGTGGTTATTCATGACCGCCAATCATGGGAGAGCAAAAAAACTACCTTAGGCCGATAAAGCATCGCTGTAGTACAAAGGTCGTTCACCACTAGCGAAATAAGCAGAATTGGACATTTCAGGTCCAAACCACTAGGCAAATATATAACCGTCTTCCAAGCGGAAGTGCTTGCCATAAATATATGTGCAGAAGTGTGCCTCACAAAAGGACTTCACAGAAAGCACATCTACATATTTGAAATATTTTCAGACAGCCAGCTTTCCAGTGGTCAAAGCTAGTCAGGGAATGTAAACAAACCCTAAAACAACTAGCAACATGCAACCAGGTAACTTTAATGTGTGTTCCTGGCCATAGAGGCGTAGAGGGCAATGGAAAAACAAACTGCCTTGCGAAAGAAGGAGCTGGAACACCATATTATGATCCAGAGCTTTACTGTGGCCCTATGAACAGCCACACCACTGAAGAACTAAACAAATGGGAAAAAGACCAACTGTCGTCCTACTGGAGAAAAAATTCCAGGACTGAGATAGGCGAAAAAGTTCATCAGCATCTCTGCGAACAGAGGAGATATTAGAACTGCCGCCGGACTGATCACTGGACACTGCCCGGTAAAATACCACCTATAGGCAATAGGCCAAGCAGAAGACGAACAATGCAGATTTTGCAATAATCCAACTGAAACCGCAGAACATCTACTCTGTCAATGTCTAACCCAACTCTGCAAAAGGCTTAAGCACCTTGAAGGAGTACAGCTATCACCTCAAGAATTGAGTCAATTACCTCCCGAGAAAATAGCTTCTTTTGGAAGAAGCATACTTCTCTTGGACTCATGCACAAAATATCTGTAAAGGTAGCAGTGCCGGGCGGCTGAAACTAGCCGAAACGACTCCCTAGCAATCTACAATCTACACCATCAAAACAAGTATGTCAAGATTCTAACAAACCTGTTCAGCCGTAACAAAAAGCTCTGTTCTATGTAGATTTTGTAATAAAGAAATTGAACGCGACAGATGTTGACAGAAACACATAAAAACTATAATCATTTCAACCAAGGAGGTGTATAGTTGTCTCATAAAGAGTTTGAAAACAATCGTAGGGAAACAATAAGGCCAATATTATTAGGATGTCAAGTTATAACCAAAAATAAACAATTCAACCATCGTATGATGGCACATATGAAAATCAGTAGATAAATATGACATTCACCATGGTTACTCAGATCTTATATAACTGAGCAAATCTGCTTCTTAATTCTAAAAAAATAAAAACCTGATAATGATCTCTATAGAATTTGTCGTGTTGAGTGGAAACAGAAATACCTGAAACCTGGAAGCTACTATCGTCTGAAGAAGTTTGTGATAGTACGTTCCGTTCGAAAATTGCATTGCAAAAAGGCTGGATATTAGGTGCCCAGAATAGAGCTCAGAAAGCTCGCAGTGACCAGAGGACATAAGGGTGACCATGACCTTCATATTGATACCAAAATAAAAATTAAATATTTAAGACGGTAATAATTATAATTTGAAGGTTTAAATCAACCGTAATAAGAGCCTTATACTTTAGAGCAGTGCTGGTTTTGGGCGTATTTTGAAGATATTATGTTATATAGCCTCTAAAAGACCGAAGACAAAAAAACAAGTCCAATCCGTCTTGCTCTCCAATCCTTCTTGCTCTCGGAACCTTCCAGATTCCGAATCCTTCCTTCCCATGTTGGCCATGCTAAAGTTATTATGCCTGATTCGTCCATGAGCTTCGCATTTTACCGAGAAGCGGAATCAAATTTCTGCGTCTCCCCATATCTCGAATAGGGAGATCTTCTTTACCTATAAGGGTAGATAGATGTCACTTGAACCTGCAATGATATCGTGTAAGTCCGGTTTTCGAGAAATCTCGCTTTCCCATCACCGTTCTAGTATGTCTGCGTCTTTCGGCTTATTCAATTCCTTTCTAAGTTCTTTCTTATCCCGATGTTCTAGGAATTTATCAACTTGCTTCCTAATTTTCTGGTGAAGCCTAGAATTGGTTCCTGCCTTTCGGCGACATTTTCAACTTCCTGCCAGGCGTGTTTATTGCCTGGAATATGTCCAACTCGATCTCATCCATTGTCGCGATAGGGGGTCCGTACATTGCTGTTCTTTTCTTCGTTGTATGCCACCAAGCTACCATTAGGATAGCATAAACCTCTGCTTGGAAAATTATGGTGTATCTACCTAAAGGCATTAGAATATTCCGAAAGGTTAGTGTTTGCCATTCTTGTATCGTCCTATGTTGTCTTGTTGTTTGCCTGGTGGGATATATCGACTGAACTACTTATTAATATTCAGGTGGTCTTTAGTCAGGGGCACTTTAATGACGGGCCATAGAATATCCTCTTCCGCACTTACTCCACTCTTGCATAACATACCATAGTTAATTTTTCTGTCAATTGTAAACTGCTGCAACTCCGTAGTCCCCATTTTATCGGTGATCTCTAGAGCTGCTAGCCATGCCATTGAAGGCTTTTGCTACTACTGACCATCACATTACTGATCCATAAATGATCCTTGGTCTATACTTACAGTTTTAACCCATTAGTGCATAAGGTTTAGCAAGATTAAAAATAATGTTATTTTTATGAATTCTGACATATTTTATTACAACATAAAGGAAATCGATCAAAAATTTATTTTTTCATACAAAAAACAAAAAATACAGGTCATCCGATATATCGGATTGTATGCAAACTGACTAGATAAGGAAATTAAAATGTATGATAATTTTTGAAAAAATGTTTTGGATACAGTTCAACTTGGCATTTGGAGCAAATAAATTTGCTCTTACCCCCGCAATTTCTACACAATCTTTCAGTATTTACATAGTCTGGCCAGTGATCGCGACCATATTTTTCCTTTCATCGGCTGAGTGCCGTGTGTTTTGATGCGACAGTTTGCTAGGTTTCTTCTAAAATGTATCAAAGAATCACAATCTTTTTCTATAGGACATATCCTTTTCATCAACAGACATGCATTGGTTACTGAAACATCCAGCAAGTAACAAAATATGGGCTACCATATTCTGGTTCTATATTTGCCTACCAACTGGTCCATTTTGCCAACGCCGCCCATGCCACTATTGTATTTTTGGAATAGTAAAGGTTGAACTACAGCAATTTTTCCTTTTGAACCTTTAGATCATCTGTAACATTTTCCTTCGGCAATGGAATCAAAATTTGTTGCACAAGGTAGAACTTTATTATTTTTCATCTCACTAAACATACCTCGTTTTCACTTCCCGACCTAAAGTCATACGAACCGCTACCTAACTTCCATCTTTGATTTTTCCGTCAATGGACGTTTTTCAACTCTATTGTTGTGAATAGTACCAGTCGCGCGGTAACCAAGTTGTGTCAAATGCCATGCCAGAATAGGCTAAAGTACGAAAAGTAGTTGTCTAAAAATAATTTAAATCCTTTAGTAGGAGGTATTCTGGGAGTCGTTATCAGAGATAATACAGTATCACCTCCTAACCCAAAAATATTTTCCTTGTCGCTTCATATAAAGTATATAATTGTTATAACGTGGTGAAATAGTCAAATACGTCACTTCCGGAAAAGTCGAGTTAAATTGGGGAATAACTAGGTTTTTTAAGAAGTGTGACGTATTTCACTATAAGACTATGACATATAAATAAAAGTGTCAATTTATCTTTGATAGTTCGCATACGGAAAACGTTGGCAATAAAGCATACAATCCGATATATCGGATTTCCATTTTAGGCTCACATATTTACATAATATTGTAAATTTATGAGCAAATTACTACTCGATCATGTCAGGTGGTTTACTACACATACAAATTTCACTAATTATGAGCTCGACGTTGTCAAAAAATAAAAATAAAATGGAAAATACTTGCCCTTATCGTCTCGTTGAATAGAGCTATGGATCCATGTTGATTTTAGTGCACTTTTAACTCCTTTTAGGCATTTATCGCACCGTAAAAATTAAATAAATAAGAAGTTTACACCTGAAACATGTCACTAACGCCTGTTACAAAAGCCAGTTTAGGCTTATACAAAAGTAGGGTTGCATAAATACGACATCCGATTTATCGGATCATATGCACTAATGGGTTAAGCTCAGATATTTGTTTGTTGCTAACTATTAGTCGAAACGACTAAATCCCTTCGTGAAATTAATGTGAAAATTAGGTAAAAGTAGCGAGACCAACATGACGTATATGCAAGTTTAACCTACTACTATCACTAATATTATGGCTTGGTCTCTAATAAACACCAAACACCCGCACTAACCTATTGGCAATGCAGTTTCAGGTCTTATTTTTTCTACATTCCTCTGTAGGTATCCAAACTTGGTGCTGTTAAGTAATACCACATTAAAAAAATTGTACAAATCCATTTAGAAAAGGTATTATAATATTAGATTAGAATCCAGCAAATTAATAATAATAACAATTTTCGAGAAAGTATTGGCAACGCTGCTCTCAGCTGAAGAACTTGCTTCACAGGCTCACGTTTTCAGCATCTCTCTTCATTCCTCTGCGTCGGGTATGTTCATCCTGCTCCGTTGGAGAATGTGAGTCCGTTAAATCGGTAAAAGGAAGAACAATAAAAAAAAGTAAAATGATAATAAACTTCACCTTATGTAATTATTACATTCTACCGGGGACTTTGGGTTTTTAAATGAGCAGGATTGAGACTTGTATTTTGTTATAGGTACCTTCTTTCAGCAATTGGTCTATATATAGATGATTAAAAAGACAATTTTTGTAAGTCGCTGTAATGTTAAAGTATTTTTTCGGTTTGCTTTCAATTATATTTTTGTCAGTATTTAAGGTTTTTATATAATCAACTGATATGTAATCTGATATGTTTACCTTAGTAGTTAGTAAGACATTTAAAAAAGATATATGGGTACGAATAAGTACCTAATAGTAAAAATAAGCATATCAAAACTAAGCTAAACATCAACTGAAACGTTAAATTACTTACTTCGAATTGAAAACTGTTACTTTCAAACGTATTAACTAAAATATTTTTAACAACAAAACAGATTCCGAAATTATGATTTATCGAATCTGGAATCAAAATGGGAAAAAAACCTGACCAGGTTTTGCTACACAATGCGAGTGTGAAAAAAGACGAACATTGTTGTGATATTTCAACCTTCTAAAATTTTGAGAGAAGCAGCTTTTGGTATTTTGGATAGGAGTCTCTTCCTTCCTTTGGATAAAACAATGCTCAATCATTATTTGGGGGAAATTGAAGATAGCTTAAGATTAAATCCAATATATTTTTCATCATTTTGGAAAAGCCAAGCCCAGATGATGAGCATTGTCTGCTCCATTGACATGGACAATCTCGGTTGTGAACTGGCCGATGAAATCCAATTGCCATAGCTGTCTGGGAGATGTTCGGTCTGCTCATTGGGAAAAGGCATTACAAGGAATTGTCGGCCTTCAAGTTGATGCTTGAAGAACTTAATGGCCGCAAAATTGGCTAGAAGTGCACGATTATACGTACTCGAATTTCGTTCTGCTGCACTGAGCTTGCGAGAGAAGCAACCCACTAGTGTCTACCAGTCATTGACCAGCTGTTCAAGAGCTGCACGAATGGCAGTATCAGAGGTGTCAGTGAGGAGAACTAGAGGAGCTGTTGTGGAGATGAAGGATGTACGGATAGCTGAGATGATGCTGTTCTTGCATGCCTGAAATGCTTCTTCAACAGGCTGATTACAGTAAATTTTCCTTTTGTCTTTTTTCTTGGCTCCCTTTAGGTACTCATTCAGTGGTGATTGAAGTTGGGCAGCATGAGGAATGCAGCGGCTGTAATAATTGAGCATGCCAAGGAAGCGGCGAAGGTCACACACAGTTTCTGACTTTGATTAAGTGGTGACTGCCTGGACCTTGTCTGGAGATGGTAAGTAGCTTGTTGACTGCAGGTGAATCCTAAGTGTAGAACTTCCTCTTGACCAAATCGACATTTGTCAACATTTATTGTGAGTTTGTGATCTTGTAGGACCTTGAAGATGCAGGAGATGTTGGATGTGTTCATCATGAGAGCTGGAGAAAACGATGAGGTCATCAATGAAACTGGCAGCAAAGTCAATGTTGCGCAGGCTGTTGTCCATGTGGCGCTGGAATGTTTGAGTCGCATTTCGAAGTCCAGGTGGCATACCAAGGAATTCAAAAAGGCCAAATGAGGTTGTCCCTGCAGTTTTCGGAACATCTTCTGGAACTACTGGAGCCTGGTGATAGGCACGAAAGGTTCAAAGATCTTTTCATAAATAAAAGAGCAAATCGAAATTGTTTAAAATAAGGCGCGAATAGACTCTTTTTTTCAAAAAAGAGTGACATTTTGAAAAACTTATCTGGTTTCATTACTTTTTCTCGATAATTAAGGGAATTAACAAGGGCGGAGGATATGTATGTATCTATAGACCTTTCAGAAATTTCTTAAAACTTTCTTTCTTAAAACGATAGAAAATACGCTAAAATTACAAAAAAAAATCAAAAAAAATATTAAGAAATGCTGTTTAACAAGTATTTCATAATTTTTGCACCATGTTTAATTTTATATTCCCGAAATTTTTCAAAAGGCTTTCTTAAATAAAAGATCGAATCAGAATTATTTGAACATTACGGATTTTGAAAATGGAAACTCAAGCGTTCACCCTTGAGTTTTTCGTTCCAAATCGCGAGCTGTTTAAATTCATAGAAAACAACTTTCAAAGTAATCTGTATTTATGCAAATCATTTATTTCGTATAAACTTAAACAATGAGTATAAATAACAATAAATTATATAAGTTGGAGGCTTAATTGATTTTAAAAACCTTGAAGGGACATATGGCATTCGATAAATGGTATGTCGCATGTAAATTTAAAGGTGAATGTAACATAAATGTGAGTTCTTGGCGAATATGACAGCTGATAATTCCATACTTGAGTGGTTGAACAAAATCTCGAAATTATTTCTCTGAAATTGGATTCTTCAGAGATATTTTTTATGTTTTGGAAATGGGGGATAATCGCTTGGAACTAACCCCTGCATCACCAACCAATATGCGGAGGAACGTTGTGTTGATTAAAATAAATATCGTGCTTGAGTTATGCATGGCTGTAAGTATTTATAATTTTGTCTCATCTAAATAAACATTCGTTTCTGTTTAATACTTAATTAAACAATAACGATATTTGACTGAAACTTGCGATCAATTTTTTTTTGAAGATACGGTTAGGAAAACAATATATGATAGTATGAACATCAATAAGATACTTATTTTAACAAGTAATTTTTATTCTTATGGCCTAAAAACTTGGGCCCATTTCCTAAAATTTTGAGGAAGCTGTCAAACAAGTTGCACTAAAGATATTAAAGAAATTTCATGCTTCATTTCCCATCCAAAATTCCCTCCGAAATATAATAGATTTCTGAAAACAGGTGAATACAGATCATGTGAGGGTGTACCTACATATAAACAGAATACCCATACCTGCCTACGTGGGTCTGAAAAAAGTCGGTTACCCGTCAAGTGCCATTCTGGCTTTTTCCTTTTGGCTATTGAGCAAGTGCCGCCTTCTTTCAGAACTTTCTCGGGTATAATCAATATTATAGTTACACAAAACCCAAAAAGGCGTTACTAAAGATCTGTTAAATATATGGAGCCTTAGGTAAGCACGTATGTTGGCCCCATTATTGAAAATCGAATTCTGATATATTAAAGCTGAAAAATGTAATTTGTACTATGAAGGGTCATTGATGTGGAGCTACCGGAATTTGGAATTATTTCTTTGATCATTTCTTTTGTACTTTATATCCGCTTTTGATAATTACCTACTTGTTTCCTTTTTTGAATCTTAAACAAAAGTGGTGATTTATGAAGCTAGTTCCTGGTCTATAAGCATATTGTTTCCGGATTTTTTTTCGTTATAAGAGCAGATCTGTACAGATTGGCTCGAATTCGAGTCTATGTATGGGGAATTCAAGAACCGTAAGAGATACAGTATCGATCAAATTAGGGCAAAATTGCGCATTTAGATGCCTAACAATATGTCGTTTAGAGGTCAATTTTTTATTGTTTTAGAATAGTTTTAAAATTTCGAGTATTTCCGGAGATATCCGGAATAAACCGAAATATTGAAAAATCGTTTTATTTTTTACCTGAGCTTATTTAAAAACGGATTTAAAATTGAATTGCACATTATTTTGCATTCCTTTTTTTCCCCTCTATCCAACGGTGGATTCCAATTTTTTTTTTAAATGCAAAATTTAATTTTTTTTTCGTTTTTCAGATGATATTGGCGTTATAAATATGAATACGTGTTTAATTTTTTTTTAATTGTTTTTAAATTATTTATTTTGCTTTGGAGTTAAAAATAAATGGACATGTTTATTTAATTTTACTCTATTTGAATTTTATTAAAAATAGAGGTTTTAATTTTCCACTTAACACAAAAAACAAATTAAATTATTTTTATAGAATGTAAAAATTTTACTATTTCAAATTACGCCAAAGCAACATAAAAAATTAAAATAAAACTAAAAAAAATGAAAACACATTTTCATATTAATAACGCCAATATCATCTGAAAAAAAAATAAATTTCGTATTTAACAAAAGGAAGTTTATGATGACCGCTTGAAGACGAAACAGGTGATTCCAAACTGGATACCACCACTGGATAGAGCGCAAAAAGTGGCAATGCAAAAGTGCAATTCAATTTGAAATCCGTTTTTAAATAACCTCAGGAAGAAAATAAAACGGTTTTTCAATATTTTGGTTTCTTTCCGGATATTTCCGGAAATGCTCGAAATTTTAAAACTTTCTAAATGTTAGGCACCTTAATGCGCAATTTTGCCTTAATTTGACCGACACTGTATCTCTTACGATTTTCGAGTTCTCCATACATAAACTCGAATTCAAGCCACCCTGTACAGATTTTAGGGCTTTGGCAATAATATTGACAGGTATGATCCTCGTTACGGCTTCAGATGTGCCATGAAGCGTTTTTGACAAAACTAAATTGAATTGTGCTGGAATTTCAATTGAGAATGTTTATAGGCACTTTTTACTCAGATTTCTTTTTCAAAATCATATAAGGCAAATATATTTTTTCATTAAAATTTATTTCATTAAATGGCTCTAATACATTTGATATTAAATTAAAATAATAATAAACATGCACATAACTGGAAGTATAAGAAAATTGGATATTTTCTGTTAATTAGATCAAAGAAAATCAATAAAATTACATTTTCAGGCAAATACCAAAAAGTAACGAAAGACAGAAACAAGGTTGAAAAGCATTAGCTCATCTGATTTTTTTCCGAATAACTTTATTCCTAAAATTATTATTACTATGGCCACAATTGTATTAAGAATAGTTGCTACAGTAATTATTTAAAAAATAAGTTATGAGTGAAGAAACTAGGCCTAAATATAATATAATGTAGCATATGATTTTCCTTACTACTTTTGATATATGTCGTTTTTTGATTAACTCATTTTTATTATAAAACTTATGGGTTCTTAGTGTAATTGTTTTATTTATGAATAATGAGACGAATAAAACATTAAAACAAAGAACCCATAAGTTTTATAATAAAAATAAAAGTCAATCAAAAAACGACATAAATCTAAATCAGCAAGGAAAAAGATATGTGGCACTACCTTACACAAATGAATTATCAAAAAAAAACTAAATATATCTTAAATAAACAAATACTTAATCCTTTATGTATTAATTTAAAAAGTAAAACTTCAAAAATTAAAAGTTCACATACATCCAAATTACTGGAAAGGCAACAAATATACAAAATACGCTTCAACGGCCCTAAGTAAACACGAAAAAAATGAAAACACACATTTAATTATAATGGTATTAAATAATCAATAAAGGTATTAACAAAGTATGTATTAATTACCATAAAGTGGCTGTAAAATAGAAATTAAGAAAAAGAGAAACGCATTAAATTATAGAACGGAGATTGGAAATTTAAGTCACATATACAATAATCTAATTAATTAATATCAAGAACGCCCTTCTTGAAAAAATAGAAAAATCACGAATCTATTTACAAAATATTGCTTTCCAAAGTATGGAAGAATAGTCTCGATCTGGTATTTATTTTCGAATAACTTATTGACGAAAATATAATGTGCAGAAATAAAGGAGAATTTAATTTATTTAGTTAAAAATAAATGGACATGTTCTATTCTCGCTCTTGTTGAACATGGTGCTATGCTCAAAATAATGAATATAAAAAGGAAATAAGATAATTTTATCAATCAGATAAATGGAAATAGATGAATAAAAAATTCAATATATTTTTGATATTCTATATTGATTTAAATATCTAATAACTCAATGAAAATACCATTAAACGTCGAAAAATGGTATCTAAGTACAGGGTGGCTCACGGCCGGATTAACCATTGAAGAGGCTCTAGGCTAAAAAAATCTTAGGGCCCCCTATTCAGAGCATTCACCATATTTTATGGTAGATTAGACATTTTTTTTTGATAAAGTAAAATGTGAAACAGAAACAAAAATAATTTTTAAAATATATATTATAATATCTTGCTTTTAAAAATCCACTTTTATTTTATTGTTATAATGTAGAGTACGAAAAACAAAACATTGTCGTTAAAAAAAATAATATAATTAGATAGTGGTGTGTACTCAATAATGAATGCTCGTTTTCGTGATTTTTGTGTCGCAAAACTCTCAATAATATTTTCAGTAGGAATTTTATTGAAAATATCGTGTTCTATAGCCAACAAAGAAAGTTAATTAGTATTTTCATCACCTAATGAATTTCTTCTATGACTTTTTGCCCTTTCTAATGTAGAAAATGATCTCTCCCTCCTACAATTAGTAACTGCCATGGTTAAAAATATCCTTAACGCAATATCTACATTTGGAAAACTTCACATTTATTTTTTTGGTCTTATAAACTTTAACATTTCCCTTGGATTGGTAATTTCCGAACTAATTTCGGAGATAAAATATTTAAAACGAATACATTCGGCTCCTAAACTTTAGTCTAATCGTCTAATCGTTTGGATAGTGCTCTATCTATCGTGTAATATCGTTTTCGATGAGTTATAATGATTCTTTAAACGCAGAAAACCCTAAAATAATTGCTTTACATTTTACAAGACTCCGCGCGAGCTGACCATCGAGTAACAGATAATTTTTTTGGAACGAGAGCATTGGGAATTTTATTAAGTTCCTCTGTCATTATTTACCACCTATGTGTGGAAGCTGAAAAAAAATTATAAATTTCTTCTAAGAACATAAAAAATAAAAATGAAACACGTGGCCATATTACAACACTCAGCTGCACAAGTTCCTACCAAGTTAAGAGAGTGTGCCGCACATGGAACAAATAATGCTAGAGGATTCTTTTTTTTTTAATGAGAGCTTGCAATCCTGAATGTTGATCGGATATATTATTGGCATTGTCATAAGACTGTCCCCTACGGTCTTGAATATTTACTTTTTCTTAATTAATTTGAGATTCAAGATTCAAGGGCCCCCGCAAGTCAAGGACCCCTAGGCTGTAGCCTACTTAGCCTATTGGGTCATACGGCCCTGGGGTGGCTCCAATTCGAGTCTATATATAGGGAACTCGAAAATCCTAAAAAATACAGGTTCGGCCAAATTACGGCAAAACTGTATTTGGATACCTAACAATATGATGATTAGAAAACCTTAAAAAAATAAAATTTTGAAAATTCGTTTAATTTTTTATCTTTTTTTCCCGGGCTCTTTTAAAAACGGATTTCAAATTGAATTACACTTATATATTGTCAATTTTTCCACTCTATCCAACGGTGGTATCCAGTTTGGGCTCTGACGTTTTGTCTTCAAGGTGTCATTAACAACTGCCTTTTTTTAAATACGAAGTTTAATTTTTTTATCGTTTTAATCGTTATTAATATGAATATGTGTTTTTAATTCTTCTTTTAAATTTGTATTTTTATTTTTTTTAAATTACTTATTTTTCTTTGGAACAATTTTGAATAGTTTAAATTACTTTTGAAATTTTTATATTCTATAAAAATATTTTATTTTGTTTTGTGTTAAGTGGAAAATTAGAACCCTTATTTTTAATAAAAATGAAAAACAGCAAATTTAAATAAGCAGCAAAGCAAAATAAATAATTAAAAAAAATTAAAAATAAAATTAAAAAAGAGACAAGCGGTGCCTCGAATTCGAGTCTATGTATAGGAAACACGAAAATCGTCAGTGTCGGTCAAATTATGGCAAAATTCCGAGTATTTACGGAGATACCCGAAAAAAAATAACATTTCGAAAACCCGTTTAATTTTTTCCCGGGCTTTTTTAAAAACGGATTTCAAATTGAATTACACTTTTGCATTGCCACTTTTTCCGCTGTATCCAATGACGGTATCCAGTTTGGAATCCGACGTTTCGTCTTCAAGGGGTCATCATCAAAATTTTTTTAAATGCAAAGTTTAATTTTTTTTAACGTTTTTCAGATGATATTGGTGTTATTAATATGAATATGTGTCTTAATTTTTTTGTCATTTAGTTTTTTAATTTGTATTTTTATTTTTTTTTATTACTCATTTTTCTTTGGTGCAATTTGGAATATATTAAGTTACTTTTGAAATATTTATATTTTATAAAAATATTTTATTTTGTTTTTGTGCTAAGTGGCAAATTAAAACCGTTGTTTTTAATAAAAATTAAAAATAGCAAAGTTAAATAAACAGCAAATCAAAGAGATAATGAAAAAAAATTAAAAATAAAATTAAAAATAAACAGAAAAAAATTAAAAACATATATTCATATTACTAACGCTATCATCTGAAAAACGATAAAAAAAAATAAAGTTCGTATTTCAAAAAAGAAAGTGGATGATCTCTTGAAGACGAAACGTCGCGCGTCGGATTCCAAACTGGATACCACCATTGGATAGAGCCGAAAAAGTGGCAATGCAAAAGAGCAATTCAATTTGAAATCCATTTTTAAATAAGCTCAGGAAAAAATAAAACTATTTTTCAATATATTTTTCCGGATATCTCCAGAAATACTCGGAATTTTAAAACTTTCTAAACTGCATATTGTTAGGCACCTAAATGCACAATTTTTCCCTAATTTGACCGACACTGTATCTCTTACGGTTTTCGAGTTCCCCATACATAAACTCGAG
The DNA here is from genome assembly GCA_016904865.1 of Pissodes strobi. Taxonomy (NCBI): domain Eukaryota; kingdom Metazoa; phylum Arthropoda; class Insecta; order Coleoptera; family Curculionidae; genus Pissodes; species Pissodes strobi. The sequence goes on from MU184781.1 coordinate 24,790, forward strand.
CCACTCTGTACATATTTTTTGTGAAAATATTTTTAAATGTGTGAGTTTTTTGTTCTTTTATCACCTATGTATGTATTATCAAGCATGTATATAGCACTGTGATAAATGCCTTAATTTTAATTTGTATATGTATTTTTAGAAAAAACATTAAATTGAAATAATTAATAAAATAATTAAATATCTCAACAGAAATAAGGCATTTTAGTATGTTTTTAACAAAAAATTTACGAAAATGTCTTATTCGCTTTGTTTATAACTTGACGAAAAATCCTGAGAAGTGCCTGGAGTACTCGGTTGGAGAGTTTCATTCAAAGAACTTCTGGCTTGAACTGTATCTAAAGTTTGCAATGCTCGGTCATTAACTTTGTCATCAATATTAAAATAATGTTTAAATGATAATGTAGTTTACTATCCTCACCTTGTTTCATACAATCAAAAAAGTAAATTACCTTATTATCCTACAAACGTACGTAAATGTAAAATAATATTTATCTCGGCTAATAAAATTATAAGTAAGTAGAGTTCTTTACTATACCTCTTGCTAGTGAGTCCAGCAATATATTTTTTGTACTCCACTTCGTTACTCTTTCTCGTCAATTTACGTCGGCTTCAAAGGGCATATTTTACTTTAGTAAATTTACTGGACCTTTATTCGGTATAGAGTTTCGAAGCTCCTATTGCTGAAATGTTTTGAACATATCCTTGATGTGGTATTACAAAAAGTGCCCTGGCGGCCTCAAGTATTAATCCACAATCTACTTACGACATCTTTTAGAAACGTAACCGTAAGTTTCTAGATTGTAACATCGCACCACTAATATTAATTGTGCGATTATATGAAGGGTTGAAAAAAATCAATTCCACAATTCTTTAACACAGGCCAATCCGCTATAAGCCAATTGCACTGTGTTTACAATATTTACTCACTGAGTGACGTCACGGCAAATAAACATGGCTTAAGGTCCGCCCAACATTATATCTGTCAAATTATTGTATCATGGAAAGTTAGGTTTGCTCTATTTTGAGTCAGTGTTTCGTATTTCATGTAGAATTGATCGGATGATGAAGGAAATATGTATACTTTAAACAGCTTATTTAACCCAACTCTCACCAAAGAAGCAGAGAGCCAACTTACATGCCCACTGTAATATCTATTTTCAATAACGAATGAAGATTTAAGTCGCAGGATATTTGCAAGTTTTGACCCACAAACTTAACTGAAGCGTATTGTGCACTATGGTACTATTCCGAACACAATTTATATACATAAACATTCAGTTATTCTGCTATTTTTTTTAACGCAAGTAGACTGAAAACGCCCTGTATAATGGTAGGACCGCGAGATAGAGGTGGTCCAAAGGCTTGTCCTCATCGAATCTTTTATTTCGTCTCGTCTCGACGAGCCGCTTTGGAATGTGGTTCTACCAGAATTCTCGGCCTTACAGATCGTGTAGTACCTAGGAACTTAAAAGGCGAAAGCTCAATTACATCATTTCACCCTCTTATGTTTGAATTTACTTATTTTTTCGACCTATCTAAATAGTTATCTTGATCATAGATGTTTGGGAAAACCCTTAAAAATCACTTTAGGTGTCTTGTATATTTAATTAGGTCTCAGAGTGTTAGTTAATGATATATCAAGATTCAAGATGTCCTATTTATAGGGACAAATATAACGACCAAATCCTTAATATTTCAAGTTGCAATGCAATAAGACCGAAAAATTGCAATTACAAAAATGTATAAACGAAAAAATTGAAAGATTCAGCCACGCGAAACAGCAAAATCTAAAACCGGCGTTTGTTTTTTATCGAAATTTTATGGATAGTGGCCGTTTCGTGCTAGAATGTGTTATATTACCTTCAGCTGGGCACCGACGCAGACGCGACGGTGCTAATTGATGAATATTCGTTAGCAAACTGAATACTACCTAGATGTAAAGTGGAAACTTATTTCTTATGCCGATGACACGTGTTTGATGATATCGGATCGTTGCTACAATAGAAATCTGAAACTTAACTTTATTTGAATATATACTTGGTTATGGCGACTCAATCACAAAATCGGCAGCTAAATTCGGTTAATTTGAAGGTAGATCATGAGCAATAATACTTACACACCACTTCTGGGATTATAATATACATATTATACAGTAGATATAGTCTCTTACTTAATAACAAATCTATCATTGTAGTTGAAGTTTGAATTCTTAAGGGAAATAAATAAGTATTTAAATAAATAAATCTGTCTACTGCCACTGGATGCAGAATTTTAGATCTATTATTCTATCATCATGCTCTATAAAATTATTAGAAATAAAATTGTTGTTTAAAATCCGGCTGAAATGTATTTTTGGGAGTAAGAGGCAAGCTGGTTTTCGCAAAAGTTTGGAGGTTAATCATAACATAGCATATTGAGTTGTCGTTTGTGAAAAAGGGCATCATTCTGGCAGTTTTTAAAGGTATAAAATAGGCCTACGACCATAGACATATAATACGTCTATGCATATGAATCTGTTGATACTTGAAAATTGTACCAACAAACTAAATGCATTATTTCGGGCTATCTCCATCCATGACGATTTGTTTATGGGACCTGTTATGTATTGTAATTTAGACTTATATAAATTATTTGATAAATACGTTTAATTAGTAGGGCATTAGAAAGCAAATATTAAAATGCATTGCTCCTTAAAAATGTATTCTATTCTTATAGTCTGTATGAGGCGGTTGCAATGACAATGTTTTTACAAACATCCAACTAAATCAATATTCTGTTGGCCCATACAGTTTTCCAGCTTTTTCTGATCACCGAGGCATCGTATTCAGCTTTAATGCGTCTGCGACCTCCTGTGGTACCAGCACTATAGTAAACTATATGCCAGTCACAGAGCGGGGTCTGTTTCGATTGTATAATAACATTGAGACAGTTGATCGGGGCTTTGCTGCTGAGGCAGGGTAGAGTGTTGATGCAAAGTGGGAGAGGTTCTTAAATGTTATAACTGATGCTGCTGAGGTGAGCTTTCCAACTAAATCAAAGGTAATTGGCCAGCATCCCAGGGACAGGATTCAGATGTTAAAAATCATTAACGGGCGGGATCCAATATTGATGCCTAAACATATAGGTAATTATTATAAAAAAACGTATAGGTTGGAATTGTCCAATGCTAAAAAAGCTGCATATGACAACATTATCAATAGATCTACCGATAGGCAGTCTGTTGCGTGGAATATAATTAAAACTATTACCAATAAACCTAGATAGATCGATATATGTGTGGAGGAGGCGTCATCGCCTTTATGTCACTGCGACCTGTAAGATCTATTGCAACCCTCCTTGTACTTAGAGTATTGTGTCCAACCGTGTCTTCTTGACCAGACTCCAAAGTCTCGACAGTGGCCCATGGTGTAGTTTAACGCTTCTGAATTGGTTGTCCCCGCAGTTTCGACGCGCAACCTCGAAAGTCCGTCACAGTGGCAGAGAATGTGTTTTGCCGACTCCGTCCCTTCCTGGGAAAACCTACACAGGGTTTCATCCGCCAGGCCTATCAGAATTATATGTCCCTTTAGTCGGCAGTGTCCTGTTAGTAGTCCCACTATGGTTCTTATTTACTTCCGTTTATAACTTAACAAGTCTGCTGTTAATTTTGCCGAAGGTTTGCTGATGAAATCTTTGGCATGTCTATGTCCCGGTAGATTAAACCACCACCTCTGGGACGCTTCTTCTATCCATTTTTGAATGGATGTCTTGGCTATGGGCCTTGCGACTCCGCAAAATGGTTCTGGTCCTGTTAGTGGCTGGGACGAGCCTTCTCGGGCTAATTCGTCTGCCATCTCGTTGCCTCCATGCCTTCGTGTCTTGCACCCACGCCAAGGTCACTTTTCTATTAAGCCTTCCCATTTCGTTCAACAGATTTATACAGTCCAATACTAACTTTGATGTTACTATATTGGAAGATACTGCTTTGATTGCTGCTTGGCTATCGGAGTAGATAACGACTGTCTTGCTGCTCACCTTCCTCCTGATCATTTCCTCTATACAGAGGATGATAGCTGTAATTTCCGCCTGAAATACTGTGGCGAGTGTGCCCATAGGTATCGAGATTTTCGTCTCTGTCCTTGGTTCGTAGATTCCGGCTCCTATTCCTTGGTCGGATTTCGAGCCGTCTGTATACCAGACTATGTCTGCCCTTACGGGTGGGTCTTTTACCCATCATAGGTTTCTTGATGGTATTTGTGTTGAAAATGTCTTTTCAAAGCTATACTGCGGAGTGGAGCGGTCTAAGGTCATGCCTAGGATTTTATCCTCCTTAATCTCGCAGTATAGTTTATTGTTTTCGGTGCCGTGTCCTCTTATTAGTAGTGTTTGGCCTTGAGTTAGTCTGTAACCGACCGATTTGGCTTCGCCTTGTATGAGAAGATGGAGTGGGGGTAGATTTAATAATACCTCCATCGCTGCTGTTGGGGTTGTGCTCATGGCTCCGGTAACACAGAGGCAAGCTAGTCTCTGTACCCCATTTAGACTTCTCATCGCCTCTACCTGTCTGGTTTTCGTCCAGCAGGCGATTGCTCCATATGTTATCATGGATCTAACCACCTTTGTGTATAACCATAGAGTAATTTTCGGGTTCAATCCCCAGTTTTTCCCACTTTTTACATTTACATATACCTAGAGCCACTGTGGCTTTTAGCGCCACTTTTTGAATGTGCGTGTTCCACGTAAGTTTTGGGTCAAAGATGGCTCCCAGGTATTTGGCCTCTTTGGAGAAAGGTATAGCTTCTCCAGCTAGCCTCATTTGCTTTAGCCTTGTTAAATCTCTCCTTTTGGTGAATGCCACCACTGTTGTTTTATGTGGATTAACTGACATTTGTTCTTCTCTGCATCAGGAGTCTACGATGTTAAGGGCTCTTTGGCTTCTTTCCAATATGGTGCCCGTGAACTTTCCTCGCACCACAATCGTCAAGTCATCTGCGTAGCTCAGGCAGTGAAAGCCTTCCGCCCGAAGTTTTTGGATTAGACCATCCACTAGAATGGCCCACAGTAGTGGGGATTGCGGACATACTCTCCCGACTGCTGTTTTAAGTGTTGCCTCGCTATAGGTGAATACGATAGTCCTATTTTTAAGGCTGACCTCGATCCATTGACGGATGGTTTCTGGGACTTGTCTTCCTTCAAGGGCTCTTCCGATCGAATCTGGTGACGCGTACCACCAACCAATAAACCTAAATGCGGAAACCTTTAACAACTGTTTCACTAGCGTAGCTGAGGATATAATTGCAGAGCTTCCACAACTTCTTAACAGGTAGCTTCAGTACTGAAATGTTTGTTTTTAAAGAAGTTACATACAATACGGTGAGAGATAAAATACCTTCTCTAAAACACTTAAAAAAACAAGGACTGCTATGATCTAAACTCAAAAATTATTAAAACTCTTAAAAATATCATAGTATATCCTTTGACAAACTTAATTAACCTGTGTATCACTCACAATACTTTTCTATCCACTTTAAAAGTAGCTAAGGGGGCTGTTGAGGATCGGGCTAATTATCCCTAATCACTCCTGTCTATCTTCTCAAAAATTGTGGAATCCCTAATGAAAGATCAAATGTCTGCATTCCTGAGAGCAATAACATCCCCACACCGTCATTCTTTCAAATAAACTCACTTATTATAACTTCAGTCCAGAGAGTATAGCTTTTGTTAAGTCTTATTTATTCGATCGTACACAGTATGTTACATATGATAGAGGGATGTCGAAAAAACTTACTGTCAAACATGGAGTTCCACAGGGCTCAGTGTTGGGTCCCTTGCTGTTGCTAATATATATTAACGACCTGCCAAATTACTCAGACAACTCTAACCTAATTTTGTTTGCAGATGATACAACCAGTTTATGACGGCATGGTCCCGATGATCCTGTATTGGATTTTGTGTCGGGGATGCATGAAGGTATTGAGCAGTGGTTCCAGGAAAGCGGACTGAGCTTAAATAATTCAAAAACCCTAAATCTCAATTTTACAGTTAGGCCTTTGAATCCGGCTCTGTCCTTAGGCAGCTCTGTAGAGTTTTTGGGAGTGTATCTGGAACCTGGTCTTGGGCTGAGCAACATAACCTTTCTATCAGGCTCTCAAGAATTATCTATCTTATTAGAAGTTTTGCCAAAAGTATATCTAGGTGCACGCTTATGTTGGCATATCATGCTACTTCTCTTCCACTATGTCCTATGCAATCCTAAATTGGGGACACTCATCACAGGCCACTAGAATATTTAAGTTGCAACGGAGGTGTGTGCGCATAACTACAGATCAGAACTACAGATACTTACCTTCCCGTGTATATTTTATCCTACAATGCCTATTCCACCCGTCACAATCACAACCTTATGCAGCCCTACCATAGACTGGCGAGATCACGCAGAGGGGCTGATATTTTGCAGTATTATTTTTTAACCATTTACCTTCGCACATCAGGGATCTGCCAGAGAAGCTCTACATAGTAAAAATGAAAAGATTTCTGTTAAGCAGATCGTTCTACTCGTTAGGGGAGTACCTCGAGAATGATTTTAATGACATGTAGTTCTGTGAATTCTTGTTTAACATTATTACATTTTTTTTTGGTTGTATACTTAGAAACTTTTGATGTGAGTAGATTGAAATTTCAGTAATTGTTATATTTTGTATGTATATGTATTTTTGACGTGTAAGAGCACATGTGTGTATTTATTGCCAATAAAGTCTATGTATCTATCATCTATCAATTTAAAGATACTCAGACTTTAACGGGAAAAGTTAATGCAGATTTAGCCAAATTACAAAATTGGCTAATGCTAATTGACAATTTGCAACCAAGCCTGGCTAAATAAGAAGTCATTTGGTTCACCAAAGCTAGACCAATGGATTTGCGGACCCATATTTATGTGAAATTTTTGTATTATTTTTAGTCAACCAATAAAATTGGTCCTGCTTTTACGTATATATTTCTAGTATCCGAATATCAGCAGTTATTGTATAATCGGCTGGCCAACTCCAATTTTTCGATTACCAATTTCTAATTCATAATTTTATTTTAGGCTGACCAAAACTAAATATTGTGAATATATCCTTTCTAATATTCTATAAAAAGAACATTATCTACTTAGTGGATATAACTGATGGCCCAAAATGATCTGAGAACCTGCCTGAAAAAATTAATGGAAACTATAGCCTTATGTTGTCTTCACCAAAGTCCCGAAACTCTTCAATTACCATGACTTCCTGAACTGGAGTATTTACTTTTAGAAAAGTATGTTTACCTTGGTAAAGCAAGAATTTATATGTATGTGGTAACCTGCTGATACTCAATTATGATGCCGTGTCATGATATTAATAAAGCAAACATGAAACAGATATGGAAAATATTTAAATATAGAGGTAGTACTTATCACACAATTACGTTTAGCTTTAACATCAATAATTAAATGGATAAATAAATTTTTTACGAGAAGTAACGAGTAATAATCTACCGCCGTAAATGGAATCTGAATTAATCTTTTGTCAATCACCTACAGCATTCCTTTAGGCTGCGAACCCACTTTTCCTGATGTCGTTTCAACGTGGAAATAATTTGATATATTACAGTTGTTGACCTGTTCGATTTTATAATTTTGAGGCGCCTTTGAAGATTTCATCTAATGATATGGTTTTTAGTCAAGAACTTTTAACGGCTTTGAAGAAGCGGGATACGGTTTGGGTGATATGTTACTACTAAAAACCATGACTATTTGAGGGTATTAGTTAATTCAGGCATGCAAACTAGAGAGGTATGGCTATATTTTTACTCAAAAAAGTTGTTTAGTCAAATTTTGGAATATGTTGGAACTAGGGGAAGTGTTCTAATATCGGCCACTTAAGGTTACTTAAGGTGTTACATAGAAACTATGACTCTAAAAAATGTTTTTTTTTTTATTATTAATACATCTGTAACATCATTGGTGTTTATAACCTGTGCACAGAAACCAAAAAATGTACAGTTTCATAACAAAAATAACTTAACCTCCTAAAACCTACATGATCGATATTGCCCTAATATCTCTGGGAAATATCAACCATCAGTTAGGGTAATATCGATCATGTTAGGTATCTATGGCAAAAATATCTAAAACGCTGTTTTATACCTTAGATTTATTACAAACAAAGTTTGCTTCTTATT
>MU184781.1:33376-46425 GCA_016904865.1 Pissodes strobi
GCTGTTTTATACCTTAGATTTATTACAAACAAAGTTTGCTTCTTATTTAATTATAGAGCAGTCGGCATGAGCCCATAGGCCATATGAGCGACATCTCCCCCAAATTTCATTGGACATTCCAAATTCGCCACAAATGCAACATCTCTCACCATCTCCATCACCTACACTGGTTATAGTTTTCTTAATTTTTTTTATTAGCTTTTTGTTCTCACTTTTTCCGCTAAACACATTATTTTTAGCTTCTCGGGATATCTTATTTTTTCTTTTGTTTTCTTTTTCCTCGAGAACTAATTTGTAGGGTGTTGAGCTCATTATTTCAGATTTTTGTTTTCTAGTATTTTTTTTTGTTTGAGGTGGGTTTGGGATTTAATGTATATCCTCAAAGGACTTACTAATTTTCTTTCTAATAAAAACTGATCTGTCATCTGTTGTGGCCTCGTCGTCAAGTGCTTCGTCTATATCATATGAGTCGTTAGTGGATGATGAAGAGACATGTTTCCTCTTATAGAAATTTGGGATTGGTGCATTATTAGTTCTTACTATGTTTTTTGGTGGTGTTCTACTACGAACGAAGGTATACGGCAAAGCAGGCGATGGAATGCCCCTTTCTTAATTTGATAACGTACCACTGGGGCTAGGAGCTGAAATTAATTCTTCTGGGTTAGTTGTATCAGCACCATCTGCAGTAACATGAAGTGGTGGAGAGCGCGTTGCAAATTCTTCATCGCCAAATATATTTCTATTTAGGGGGTTTATGCCTGTAGTTCGAAACTCTTTTGTGCATTCTTCAATAGTTGTTACTCTATTGTAGGCAGTGGCAAAATTTTCTGCCATATCTGACACATTTATTCCCTCATAATTATGTGACCGCATGAATTGTTCACATTCCTAGTAATATGCGGATTTTAGGGAGCTAAAGAATGTCACATCCAATGATTGTGTTTTGTGGGAACTGTGCGGTTCCATTTTGACGACAGTAATTATATGCACTTAAGTTTGAATGTGAAGTGTGGTTATCTAAGACAAGAAGTACAGGGTCCTCTATAGTGGGCTTCACAAACTCAACAAAATGTTTCAGCCATGCCAGGAATACCTCCTCGGTAATCCATCCTGATTTTGAACAACTGTAGATAGATCCAAAAGGACCGTTTCTTCCTAAGCTGTCGCTCATCCGCATTTTTTTAAAAATAAACATCGAGAGTACATATTGGCCAGCAGCGCTGAAACAATAAACTACAGTGGTGGTTTGACCTTGCTCACCGCTTGGTATCGCGCCGACTTGCTTCTGACCTTTTGGCCCAATAATACGTGGTGGCTTATAAACATTGCTAATCCCCGCTTCATCAACGTTATATATACGTTAGGGGCTAAATTTTAATTTTTCGATCAGTTTCTCTAAATTATCGTAAAATACATTTGCTTCTTCACGGTTGAAGCCAAGTACCCTATATAAACTTGTGGCTTCTGGTCGCCTTAAGGACAATGATGAATTTCTTCTGAGGAAACCATAAGGCCATTCCTTCCCACACTTTTTTGTCCGTGATAAAATTATGTTTCATATTGTTCTGGACAACAAAGTCATAAGCAATCTGTTGAACTGTTTTCGTGGTCAATCCATAGAAAAGGTTTGATAGCTTCATAAGTTCCTTTTCCTGTTTAGCCGAGAACACTGGTTTTCGGCCAAGTCTAATTTTTTTAGATGTAAATGTTTTCTAACATAATCCTGTATCGTGCCATATGGAACATATCTTGTCATTGATTGTCTTTAAAGCTCTTTTCAGGGACTCTTCGTTCCAGCTTAACCGAGTCGTTTTCCGAACGTAGTTTCGGGGCATCTGTAATAAACATATAATGGTACAATGTACAATATTGAACTCTGTTACGGACAATATCGACCACTGTGGTCGATATTACTCTGAGTAGATACAGGAAAGATTCTGAATATTTTTATCAACATAACCTATACAAATCAATTTATATATACCCATGAAATGATAGATTATACTTCAATAGACACTATACATATACGATTTTTAATAAAATTTGGTTATTTAAAATACCATACCTTAATAATTATGAAGTGGCCGAGCTAAGTGATCTGAGTGCCATCAACATGTTCTATGAGCCAACGCTAATGTCCCACTAAGAGATCTAAGTGCCAATTTCACTCTAGTGGTTGCAAATGAAGTCCCATATAGAGATTTTGCCCTTATTGAGAAACGAGCAAAACGTTGCAAGCTTCAGACAGTACAAGATGTAATAAATATTATAGCTACTGCTAGACCTTCCAGGCCATACAGAGTGTTAGATATGGGTGAATCAATTTTTTTGGATTTTGATAAAATATCATCAAAGTTTACTCAACCGTCGTGGGTACGTGTGTCTAAAGACGAGCTAGGAATAGCATTGTACAAGAAAAAATTTAGTGACCTAATAAGATGGGAAAAGTATCGTGTATTAAAAAAGGGTGTGACTGTCCAAAACTTAAAGTGGGCAGAGCTCTTAGCGTTGCCTGGTGTTCAACAATTAAACTAAGCAAGAAGAAGGACCTTCGTGCAATGCTAGAATTAATTAACCAGGAATACAATCAACTCTATTTTAGATTTTTGATTATATATTATTATTGTGGACTTAGATCATTACCATTTCTTCATTTATTTTGCTTTACTAAGTTTCTTCTATATAATAACATTAAAAATGTGTTTTAGTTCATCTCTGTGTTTGCTAATAAAGCTGCATTTCAATGAAAAAAATATATATTTGGTTTATTTTTTTTATTAACCAGTTTTCTTTCATTTCTGACAATTTTAAATTTGGCACTTAGATTGCTCGGCCACTCTTCAACTGGTGCAGCGAAATTATAAAGAATACAGCAAAATTACAAATTTCACAAGAAATGTTTTCGATGCACTTGTTGGACGGGTTAGAGTAAAAATGGTGGTCGACATGGTCCAGTGATCAATATTACACGTTTATCCCTTATCAAATAAATCTTCGCCTTTTCCGCAAAAAGTTACTTTTTTAATAATTAACATCTGTAAAACTATATCAAGAATTTCATTCAAAATGTTGTGTCAACAACTATAACACTAATTATAATAGATGTTAAAATTATCTCCCATTTGTTTAACTCTGTTTGATTGCCATTTAAAATATTCTGCAGAAAATCTAAATAAATAGATTAGATCCGGAAAGTCTATTGGGCAAAACGTAAGGTGCTATTCAGTGGTCACCAAGCACATCAGCCCATAGATTTATAGAAAAGTTATTTTGATGACGAGATTCGAAAACGACATGTGTATTTTCATCGGCCCACACATAACTATTATGAAAATTAATGATAAATAATTGATTTGCGGAACCACGGTTATATGAAATTTTTTGATTATTTTTAGGCAACCGTATAATTGGTTCTGCGCTAACATATATATTTTTTGATATCCGAATATCCAAGCAGTTGTTGTATCATCGACTGACCAAGTGCACTCTTTCGATTACCAGTTTCTAGTTCATAATTTTATTTTAGATTGACCAAAATCAAATGTTGGGAATATGTCCTTTCTACTATTATATAAAGGGAACATTATCTCCTTAATAGATATAATTGATAGGTCAAAATAGTCTGAGAACCTATCTTAAAGAATTAATGGAAATTATAGCTTTAGGTTGTCTATTTGCCTGGTTTCACCAAAGTCCCAAAATTATTTGACGTATTTATATGCTTATATGATTTTTCAGTGCCACCCAGTAGAATATATCTTCACAAATTCAATTACTTAGACTTCCTGAACTGGAGTATTTATTTTTTTAAATTATGTTTATATTAGTAAAGCAGGAATTTATATGTATGTGGTAACCTGCTGATACTCAATTATGATGCCGTGTCGTGATATTAATAAAGCAAACATAGAACAGATGCGGAAAATATTTAAATATAGAAGTAATACTTATCAAACAATTATGTTTAACCTTAACATCAATAATTAAAAAAATAAATAATTTATTTTTTTTAACGAGAAGTAACGAGTAATAATCTACCGCCATAAATGGAATCTGATTTAATCTTTTGACAATCACCTACAGCATTCCTTAGGCTGCGAACCCACTTTTCTTGACTTCGTTTGAACGTGGAAATAATTTCATATGTTACAGGTTACAGTTGTTGACCTGTTCGATTTTATAACTTTGAAAAGTTGAAATATTATTTTTCACTTTGGGTGAATTCAATGAAAACATGTCCGAGCCATGTGGATCAAACCGAAAAAACTTAATTCGGAAGTCTCAAACTGACAGTAACACACTCAGTAGTAAGTTATCAAAATATTGGTTGACTGAACTTGACTCATAAGTAGGTGGCTTTGGCTCGGGGTAATTTGCCATCGGGGTTCTGCGCGCCAGGGCTCCTGGAGGTTTCTAATTTTCCACTTTTTGTACCAACTTACGGTTTTTCTAAACTATTAATACAATTATGGGTTTATTTATAGAGATCTACAGATTGACTCATTATTATAAAAGGTTGGTTGTTAGTTGACACATGAACACAGGAAACAGAGGATAAACGTCGCATTCTGGGTCTAAATGAGGAGTAAATAAATGGCTAAGCTAGATCTGCAAAAAGAAAAGTGTTGGAGTTTAATTTTGTTGTAACTTAAGAATTACATAAGTATGTTAATAATACTTGGCTTGATGTTTAGCAAAATAGATTCGATATTAAATGGTGGTTTAAATTAAGTTTGATAAATCCCTTGTATAAATCAAAGTTTGATATTTTAGAATTTGGACATTCAAAAAGAAGATGATTTAAGTTTTCTAGTCTACATATTGGCAATTAGGGGAATCTCTTATTCCAATCCTGTACAGATTTTCTCCCATCAAACAGTGAATTGAACGCATTCTAATTATTGCGGTTATGTATCGTCTATCCTTATATCTTTGACTATTGGGAAAACCATTCTAAACTCTACCGTAAGTTCTACCTTTGCCTTGTATAGAGTACTTCCAATATTTTGAGAATTCATTATAGACTTGCTTTTGTATCGTATTGTTACATCTTGAACATTAATATTTATTTTCACTCGAACATTTAGATCCTTTCCAATATTTGCTAAAGTATCTAGTGCTTCATTGCCTTGTATTCCCGCATGATCAGGTATCCAGGCCAAAGACACATCTACGTTGTTTTCGTTTTTTACTTCGATAATAACTTTTCTCGTAGAAAGAGTAATATGGCCGATTGTCTTATCTATATCGTCGCTCTCCCCACGTAGTGACATAACTAGCATTTTATACTTTTTTCAGGGGAGCGGAAAAACGAAAGAGTTACCAAATTAATAACCTGTTTAGTAAAATATATTCGAGTTGTGCTAATCATTTTTTAAACATTTAGTTGCTCAATAGTTAAGCTTTGTATAGGCACTATTATGAATGTTTAACTTTTCCCGTTTTTCAGAAAAAAAAATTATATACAGTTACGCCTCTATGTTGAGGCAAAGAAAATTCTACTAGAATTTTCTTTGGTTGCGGGAAACCGCTTATTTGAAATATTATTTCCTTAGACTTTATACATTCAGTTTTGGGACACCCTATATATATGTAAAGAAAAGAAAATCATAAATTGAAGTCGGGTTTCGCGAGGTTTTTTTCTATGGGATCCTCAACGGTATCGCTCGAGAGCGGACAGAAAAATCTGAAACCGGCGCAGTGAGCATTTTTTTTGTGAATGGTTTTTTTTTATGATGCAAGGTGCTGTTACAGGTCAGTAAAATGAAATTTATAATATTGTTATTAGCATAATATGTACAGGGTGGCCAGATAAGCGTGCAAGGTACTGTATCTCGGAAACTACTCATTGTAGGGACTTGCGGTAAAAAAATTTATAACTAAAGTAGCCAAAACAAAATCCTGGAAATTATTTTCAGGTTTCGCAGATGGCCGCTAGGGGGCGTAACCGCCATCTTGAATTAAAAAAAGTGGTGTTTTTCGGAATTTTGCCTTATTAAGATAACAAAAAAATACAAGCATTTTCAAGCTGAGATAAATTCGAGTTTTATTTGTGAATTACTTTTTGCCCTATCTCCAAAAATAAACTAGTGGGGGGTGTTCAAATGTTTTTGTAAATTAACATCTGTAACTTCAAAACGGCTGAACGGATTTCAACCGGCTTGGTGTCGTTGAGAAGAGCTTTTCTTGGGCAACAAAACCTACCTTATTTGTCGTGATTGTAATTTGCTATGTCGCCACTAGAGGGCATTTTTTGATATTACGACAGAAATTGCGAAATTTCTAAAAAAAATTATATCTATTGGTACTAGTTTTTTTTTTTATTAAAAAAAGCAAAATGATGCCCAACCAAGCTAGTGAAAACCGCGCCTCGATATCTTGTTCCTAACCTAAAATATCTGCAAAAGAAAATTTTACTATAAAATCAGTTTTGTAATTTTTCTCTCCAAGTTTGTTGGTTGTTTTTTATAGGTAACTTAAATTTCTATTTCAAAATTAGGAACCGCAAAAAATATAAACAGCTTAAATCGTCATCAATATAGCAATTTTAGGTTGTAACTTTTAATAAAAAAGACACCATTTATGCTTAGGCGCATATTAACTAAAATATAGGTACGAGTAGGTACGTATATAATAAGTAGCAGGCCATGGAAAATAACACAAATGTCTAATAACAATATTAGAAAAAAACGTCAAATTTAACTGTAAAAAAAGAGTTTTTCTTGGGCAACAAAACCTACTTTATTTGTGGTGATTGTAATTTGCTATGTCGCCACTAGAAGGCATTTTTGGATATTACGACAGAAATTGCGAAATTCCTATAAAAATTAAATCTACTGGTATCAGTTTTTTTTTCATGAAAAAATAGCAAAATGATGCCAAAACAAGCTAGTGAAAACCGCGCCTCAGTAGCTTGTTCCTAACCTAAAATAACGGCAGAAGAAAATTTTACTAGAAAATCAGTGGTTTTCGAATTCGATAACTTTTTTGAAAACGGGCCTTCATATTTTTACGAAATTTTCTTTTTTATGTAAGTCATGGCCCTGAAAAAAGTTTTTTAATGCCTCCTTAAATGCTCAAATTGCTGTCCATCACGTTCTATCTCTTGCGTGGAAAAAACTGCAGCTTCAATTTCGGCTCATGGTAGGTTGCGAATTGCATTTCGAATCCTGTATTTCATGTCTTGCCTAGTTGTAGTTTGAGTTTGTAATACGTTGTCCTTTAACCGGCCCCATAAATAGCAATCTAAACAGGTTAAGTCTTGAGATCTGGGTGACCATGGTAATAGACTTCCTCTTCCAATCCATCGCTGTTTAAATACTGCGTTTAGATGTTCTCACACATTTATAGCTAAATTGGCTGGACAACCGTCTAATTGCAAGAACAAATTTTGCCGTATTTCCAGTGGCACATTTTCTGAGAAAATCGGTAATTGGGTCACCAAAAAATCTAGAAACACGTTACCATTTAGTGGTCGATCAAAGACATATGGTCCAATAATGTTACCTCCCAGAATGCCACACCACACATTAAGACTCCAACGTCCTTGATCTTGATCCATGGCCTTATACTTATTATATACCTACTTACTCGTACCTATATTATAGTTTATATGCGCCTAAGCATAAATTGTGCCTTTTTTATTAAAAGTTACAACCTAAAATTGCTATATTGATGACGGTTCAAGCTGTTTATATTTTTTATGGTTTCTAGTTTTAGGGCAGTCTAGTTACCCATAAAAAACAACCACCAAACTTTGGAGAAAAAAATTAAAAAAACTGATTTTATGGTAAAATTTTCTTTTGCCGATATTTTAGGTTAGGAATAAGATATCGAGACGCGGTTTTCACTAGCTTGTTTGAGCATCATTTTGCTATTTTTTCATGAAAAAAAAACTAGTACCAATAGATTTAATTTTTTTTTGAAATTTCGCAATTACTGTCGTAATATCGAAAAATGCCCTCTAGTGGCGACATAGCAAATTACAATCACCACAAATAAGGTAGGGTTTGTTGCCTAAGTAAAGCTCTTTTCAACGACACCAAGTCGGTTGAAATCCGTTCAGCCGTTTTGAAGTTACAGATGTTTATTTACAAAAACATTTGAATACCCCCCACCAGTTTATTTTTGGAGATAGGGCAAAAAGTGTTTAACAAAAAAACTCGAATTTATCTCAGCTTGAAAATGCTTGTATTTTTTTGTTATCTTAATAAGGCAAAATTCCGAAAACCACCACTTTTATAAATTCAAGATGGCGGTAACGCCCCCTAGCGGCCATCTGCGAAAGCTGAAAATAATTTCCAGGATTTTTTTTTGGCTACTTTAGTTATAAATTTTTTTACCGCAAGTCTCTAAAATAAATAGTTGCCGAGATACAGTACCTTGCATGCTTATTTGGCCACCCTGTACAAGTATTGCTTTTATTTTTATGGATAGTTCATATTGGATGGTATAACATGTGTATGCATTTATTGAAATGGTTTTATGATATGCACAACACTACTTTAAATGGAAACAAAAACAAATTATTTTCTGTTTTTTCGTGCTGGGATCTTAGTTTCAGTATGACTGAGATTGCAAGTAAGAACCTTGGTGAATCTACTAACATTTTTCTCCCCTGACTGGGCGAATATCCTAGCTATAAATGATAAAGCATCATTCTAGAGATATTAGCTCAAATTTCAACGATTAGCTGAGTAGCCTCCCGCACTAAGGGACCTCAGTAACTGCTGGCGACGTCTGGCTAACTAATACGAAACTCTCCAGTTTTAAATATGTTGTCACAAGTGTGGAACGACAAATTTTGGCACGGGGACAGTAATTTAATTTTTATTAAACTAATAAATGTGGCGCAGCATGGTTCGGTTTTTGGAATTGCGATCGAGGTTTTCTCTGCCATGCTCTTTTCCCTCGTGAATTCCAGGGTGAGTATGGCATGATTTCTCTCTAATTAATAAAGTAGGTGTATTACAAATTTGTGGTTTGCTTTACATAACACACCTTATTCCTCAAATTTCCCTAATTTTGTATAGTCGGGCGCATTCTGGATAAGTAAAATTGTGCAAGGTACAGTTATAACACAACGTTGGTATTTATTGTTTTTTTTGTTAATCTGTTTTGGCGTTCATTGGCAAAATAAAGGCAAAGCACAACTTATCTCATTCAACCTTGTTGAACGAACCCGGGTATGTTATACTACAATGTAATAATGTTTTTTGAAGAGTTTATGTTACGTCAAAAGTGTTATTTTACGCCTCTATGTGATAATATTTAGTTGGAGATTTTCTATTACGCCTAAATAGTTTTCACAAAAAGAATTTAAAAAAACACAGGCAAAAATAATTATTTTTATTTTGAAAGTAATAATTCACATTCACAATAAAAATATATTACAAAAATATAATAAAAATAAGCCATATTCTAAAAAACGTCTTACAAACTAAAACAAAAGTCACTAAAGGTTAATTCTCATGTGGTAAAGAATAAATTAATTGTTGTAATTCAGGCATGCAAACAACAGGAGTTTGGCCCTTACAAAGAGATATTAAATAATCATATTTCATTTTTAAAGGTGGGATTCGTCAAATGTTTAATGGGTTTAAGAGGAACATTCGAGAGGGTAATACGTTGTTTCAGGAGGATTTTATCGTAGTTATTCTCATTGTGACTGCATTTAAATAAAATTGCCATTGGTTCCTCTTTTTTAACCATCAAATCCATTATGTCGGTCTATTTAATAGGTTGTTAATCTGGCTTTCTCCAAGAGGCAATATTCTTAGTTCTCTGGGAAAAGTATTAAAAATCCAAAAATCTCTAAAACTGATTGGTATTACATCATAACGCATTTTGGTTCTAGCGCATCTCATTGCAGGATATTGTTGGCATGAGCATAACCTATGGCACTGTGAGCGCTGTTACCGGTTCTGACCATGGTTAGTTTCAAAAAATTTCAAAGGAATTTCTTTAATATTTTTGTGTTTTTCGAAAGAGTACAGCAACATAGACGACACTATTGAATTTTTATTTTGGCCGTAGTAGCCATTTTTTTTTCTTTTTTTTTATGGCAGTGGCACACACACTAAAGGGAGATCCTATGGCGCTCGCCGAGCTGTGTTTGTGCGAAGATGTTGATTGGCACGGGTCTTGAATAGTTGTAGGTTGTAATTAGGGGGAAACAGATGTCCTGGTAGTGAGTTCCACAGTGATGCAGTGCGCCAGACAAAGGAGTTCTTGTAAAGCGATGTTCTAGGTGTTTCCAGTTGTTGTTTCGGAATATAGATTTTTTCCATTTACAGCGTTCTCTAAAATTACTTTAAAAAAGCACGTAGCAATTTACGTTTACCTTTCGTTTCATCCCACGTAAAAGAGAAACACTTTTTGTCACAATATTGTAAACAGTAAAGTTAAATAAAGATAATCTAGATCTGTAAAATATTGCGCTTTCATTCGAAGATAAATAACCTGTTGCTGGTGGAAAACTGCGCACACAATCTCGGACGAGTTCTCCTGAGCTTCCAGTTTGTCTTGGTCTTTTCTTGCCTCACTAAATCTATTTCTAAAATCTGTTGGTATGACCAACATCAAAATAAGTTTCCTATAAATGTATGGGCTGATGTGCTTGGTGACCACTTAATAGTACCTTAGGTGTTGCCCAATAGACTTTCCGAACCTAATCTATTTATTTAGATTTTCTGGATGATGTACCACATCAAGCAAGAGCTTCTCTGTGGTTCATGCATGACAATGCCCCGGTATACTTTAGTATTTTACTTAGGAATCACTTTAATGGAGTCTTTTCCGGGATATGGATTTATCGTGGTGGTCTTAACGGTTGACCAGCTCGATCACCAGATCTTAATCCTTTAGATTATTGTATTTGGGGACATTGAAATCTTTAGTATACGCAACACCAGTGAACAATGTATAAAAATTGGAATAGTGGGTTATGATTTGCTGTGAATAAATAACAAATTCACCTGGGATATTTAGCAGAATCCGAAGATCAATCAAAAATAGAATTAAAGGAATGGGAGATAATTTTAGCATCTACTATAATTAATGTTAGTTGTTACACAATAATTTTGAGTGAAATTATTGATATCGTTTTTCAGTTGATAATTATAATTTTTTTTTGAACTAGTATTGAATCTTTAACTTTGACTTTTCTCTAAAATGGTTAATTTTCGAGCATTGTAATAAAAGTACCTTTTTGCAGAAAAAAGCGAATAATTATTTGGTAGTACCAAAATATCCAAAATTTTTCTAAACAATTTTTTTTAATAAAAATTTGGCCATACCTCTCGAATTATCATGCCTGAATTAGTTAATACCCTCAAATAGTCATGATTTTTAGCAGTAACGTATCACCCAAAACTTATCCCTCTCCTTCAAAGCACTCAAGAGTTGCGTCTGAAAAGCATTTCTTTAAAGTCATCCTCAAAGGCGCCTAACTCTCATAGGGGGGATTTACGGACCCATGCCCTTATAAATTTTTTGTCTTGTTTTGAGTATCACTTTTTGCGATCACCATGCATATATGTTTAAAAGTACATATTTTGTAAAGTGATAGCGTTAAACCACAAAGACATCTCGTGAATGTTCTGTCAAATTTACCGGTATAAAATGTCGTCTCATTTCTACAGATTATTCTTGAATCTCCGAAACTCAGTTCTCAAACGACTGAATCTCCGCCATCCACTAGGGAGAGCTCTTCGTTCAATTCGATGTTTGTCATGATGAGATCAATTTTCCATTGAGTGATATGGTTTGCATCTAGTGGTTATTCAACAGCTTGTGTCGTAGAGAGGAAACTCTTTCTGAACCGAAGACGTCGCGCCACATGTTGGTGACTGTACAATGGTTGGCATGAGTCTATCTCCTGGTTTCTACTTTCCATATCAGCTGCGATATTTCTTCGGATATGAGGAAGGGCTATCCCAATGATCGGATACAGGTTCCGCACTGGTGTTGGCTTCAGGCGACGGGTATAAAATGTCGCCCCATCTCTACAGATTCTTCCTGAATCTCGGAACCTCAGTTCTCAAACGACTGAATGTCCGCTATCAACTAGGGAGAACTCCTCTTTCAGTTCGATGTTTGTCATGATGAGATCAGTTTCCCATTTAGTGATATGGTTTGCCTCTAGTGGTTATTCAAGGCCTTGCGTCCCAGCAGTGGCGGCTCGTAACAATAAGAACTGGTGAATAAAATTTAATTACCTCCTCCCCCCACTCCAGCGAAAGTACCTATTACCAAATTTTACTTTACATAATTTTACCAACAAAACAGATTTTAAGAGGAAAAAAAAACACACCGGATCATAAACGGAAAAATGTAAAGTCATTTTAATTTAGCTCTATTATCGAAAACCGAACCGAACCAACAACAAACAGAAATTTCAAAAGTAATGCACGCACCTATACGCAAATGCAACGTGGCAACCACTGTTAAACACGAATTAAACACACCCGATATCCCAATTCGGAAATGAATCTTGTTCTCGAGGTGGTGTCATTCCCATAAGCGCTTATCTATAATATGCAGGCAATATGGTGCGTTGTCATGGCAACCACCGTAAATAACTGCATCGTTATAAACCGCAACGGGAGTTGATTCAATCAAGGCGAAAGACGATTCGACATGGAATGTTGCCGCGTTTTGAGCAATATAGTGGTATTAAATTATATAATAAACTTCCAAACAAATTTAAAAATATTACGAATGAAAATTCTTTTAGATATAGTATTCACGACTTGTTAGTGGCTCGGTCGTTTTATAGTTTGGAAGAATATTATGATTACTGATGTTTTTTTCTTTTTGTGTCTAGGTATGATTTGTAGTAGTGACTGAACAGTCACTGCATGTTTTGACTTAGTCCATACATATAATTGTGTCTGAGGGATTTAATAAACATTTCATGTCGTTTCATTTCATTTCGTTTCGTTTCGTTTCGTTTCGTTTCGTTTCGTTTCGTTTCGTTTCGTTTCTTTTCGTTTCGTTTCGTTTCATTTCATTTCATTTCATTTCATTTCATTTCATTTCATTTCATT